>CATKHJ010609461.1:0-16634 GCA_949750685.1 Vernicia montana
AGGAAATCCATACTCAACTCATGTAAGGATATATCTCTTATAAATACCTCAAAGATTAAACTTCACAGGTATGAGCACTACTTCGATAACTTGAATTATTTCAATTCCATTCTCTCTCAAACAATTACTAACTTAAGCATCAGAGTCTCTCCCGGGGGTCAGCCCCTGGAGCTCTTGATCTGCTTTTTCTTTGATCTCAGGTTCTACTCTGTTGATAAATCATCTATCAACAGTATTTGGTGAAATTAGACTCATCAATATTGAATGCTAATGTGCTTAGAAAGTTTAAATTCAATGTTATTGCATGTGAAATTGAGTGTTGAATTTATGATAAATTCCATAAGTATATGAATATGTGTGATGATGTGTAGCATATGATTAAGTGTTGGGCTAGCTTAACCACAAGGATGGCCGGCCATGGTGCTCAAATTGGGAGAAAAATTGAGCACTAATTGATCATTTCTATTATATTAGAAATTAAGTTAGTGGAAAGTGGGTCCCACTTTCCACTAACCCAATTTTTATAATAGCTTGGCAAGGTTCATTGAACTTAGTCACTTTGCATCATCTTATTTTTTTTACATGAATTAAAAATTAAATGGAAATTGCCAAGCTTCCTTTGGAAGCTATACATATCTAGCCATCCATTTTCCCATGATTTAAATGTAGCCCACCATTTGAACTTAAGTGAATCACCCAATTTGCTATCATCTCTTCATTTCACAAAAGCTATCAAGAACAAAAGCTTTCTTCTTCTTCTACTTTTTCTTCTTTCTTTTTCTTCATTTGACCAAAGCAAATCACCATAAAAAAGAAAAGCTTCAAAGGTAACTATCTAAATCATTTTCTTCATTTAGATAATGTATTGTATGCTTGTTTGCCTTGAGAATTCTTCTTCTTCCTTTCTTTTGGTTTACCCAAATGAATTTCTAGAAAAGGAACTTCTTTGAGAAAATGTTATTAGATGATGATTTGTAAGCATGATTTAGGAGTGTAAAGTGCATGGAAATGATTTACTAAAACGAGTTTCAAACTTTCTAATTTTGATGATGATGGGTTTGACCAAAAGTGGGTTTTTAAAATCCCTTGTTTGTTCTATGTGTTGATTGATGATATGAGTTAAGTTATAAGCCATTTTCATGATATAGAAATTGATTTTGGATTTAGTCTTGGTTTTGAGAATGTTGATTTTTCCCTTCTCTAGCCATTTGAGGATTTTACCTTAAAATCCTACCCAGATTGAGGTACGGGCAGTGATACGCTCGTACCTCTGGGTGTATCATTTATACTGGATGGTTTCCTTATGAAACGGGTAGTGATACGCCCGTACCTCTGGGCGTATCATTTATATTGGATGGTTTCCTTATGATACGGGCAGTGATACGCCCGTATGTGTGGGTGTATCATTTATATTGCATAATTTTTCTTTGTCATACGGGCAGTGATACGACCGTATGACCAACTTCAACATGTTTCTATTTCAATAATTGACATGTTAAATTGATATATGTATAAGACCAAGATGAGTTATAATTGGAAGGAATTGAATTATTGTTATTGTCTATTTGGATTTATTATAGATTCTTATAGAGACCCAAGAGGAGAAGGTGATTGTGGAGATGTTCATCACCTATGCTTATAGTGAAGAGTGATATCAAGTTATTTTGGTAATTACATTGTTAAGGTGAGTGATAATTATACTATTATGATTGTGCTTTGAACCATGGGGCATATATGCCTAATTTTTCATGAACTTCCAAATGATTATTGATTATTGCTAAATATCTTTATTTGTGATATCAAATCCATTGTATTCATTAACCATGATTGAACCAAGACTATGTTTATTGTATAACTATGACATGAATCTCTTAAGAACCATGCATGATAATGACCTATGATTCAAGACATTCTTTGTGTACACTTATTTGCTCATGACCCTAAAGCAAAAAATCCCAACTCTGATGTGGGGCAAGACATCAGGTATTGTGCACAATGTAATCCATTGGATAAAGTAAAGTATCTAAGCTCTAGCTAGGTAGGGTTATGGTGTCTTAGCCATGAGATTTGATCAATCTTGTGCAGAGATAAGGGTATGCTCCGAAAAGAAGAGCCTCTACCTCTAATGTTCATGATTGAATATGTTCTATGTCTCAGTTGTCGGTAAGCCTTATGGCATATACTCATTCTTATGGGGAACGTTAAGATTTATGAACCTCTATTCAAATTATTGCTATTTCTGCCAAAGATGATATTTACATGATAAATAAAGCCTATGAACCATTGCTATTGAATGAATCATCGCTATTGTATAACTATGAACTATTCCTTGTGAGCCATCCTTTGAACACTAAGCCTCACAAGTATGGTAGTATAATCATTACTTACTGTTTTATCTCATTAGTGATTCCATTTTTCAGGTGAGCTATAGTTTATCATTTCAGTTTCCAAGGTGTTCTTCTTCTCCTGTCCTCGGAAACTTAAGTGATTAATGTAAAGCTCTACTTCTTTTTATTTATGATTTGTAAAGATGATGATTAAACTTTTAGATGCTTCATGGTACATGTATTAATGGTATTCTTTTGAGCCTTTAAGGCATAAACCTATAGATGATATGATATATGTAAGGTGATATAAGATATGAATGTTATTAATGAGTATGGATTAGCATGATTATCAGGTTTAGATCTTGGAAGATTGTATGAGATTGGAATGCATAATCTTTATGGATGATTGATTGGTAAGGTTTCTACAGGTTTTCGGTGGCCTTATGCCTACCCATGCCCCAGGATCGTCGCGGCTCGAAAGTCGGGTCGTGACAAGCTTGGTATCAGAGCATAAGTTAAGTCTAGAGTAGACATAAATAAATTATATAAGTTGTATAGAATAAGAATTACCATGAAGCATAGAAAATTTCTCATGTCAATTGAAGTCATTGTTATGTGTAATTCTACATTATCCTTATGTGTTAAGAAATCTTATATAAGTTTACATGTTGTGGTATAGATGCCGCCAAGAAGAGGACGTCCTCCTCTTCGTAGGGGACCACTTCGTCCCAAAAGGAGAGCGACATCCGATGCTGCATCTATTCATGAGGAACTGCCTAAAAATCAAAGAAGAAGGGTCCAACAAGATGAAGACGAATATGTGCCACCTCCTTAAGTGGATGCCGTAGAACTCTTGAGGGAGGAGATAAGGCAATTGAGGGAGGAAAATCAAGCTTGGAGGGAAGCTCAACAAGTTCCACAACCTCCTCTGCCTCCACCAGTTGTACCAAGGGCACCTAGAGAGGTTAAGGCTCCTCCTCCACCGCTAGTGCCTATACCGGATAGAGGGGAGAGAAGAGTACTTAATGATGGTGGGGTTTCCATCCAAGACTTCAAGAGACTTAAGCCTCTAGAATTTGCTGGAGAAGATGGTGAGGAACCTCAAGAATTTCTTGAGAAGATGGACAAGCTAGTCCGTAGATTGCCTTATTCAGATGCAAGGGTGATAGAATTGGTTGGTCTCCAATTGGATAAAGAAGCATGGCAATGGTATTTAAGGAATGTAGAAGAGAGAGTATACAGTGAGAATCCTCCTATATGGGCTATGTTCAAGCAAGAGCTCATAGATCAGTTCATAGCTGAGGGGGAACGACATAATAGAGCTCTACAGTTTGAGCAATTGAGACAGAAACCTGGAATGATTATTTCGGAGTATGCTAAGGAGTTTAACAGACTTAGCAAGTTTACTCCTTACATAGTCCCTACAGAAGCAAGTAAAGTGGAGAGGTTCAGGATGGGATTGATCACTCTATTGTATAATGCTTTTCTTTCAGTGGAATTCCCTACTTTGGCAAAGCTAATTAATAAAGCCAAAATGATGGAGACTAGGCACAAGACAGAAAGAGCTTCTAGGGTAGAGAGAGAGAGAGCAGAAGAACAAGAACAAGAACAGGGGTCATGGAAGTCAGGGTAGACAAGGGGGAAACAGTATGCAAGTCCAAGTATCTGAAGCTCTAGTTTCTTCTACTGTGCATAGCCTACCGAGAGGGGGAGGCCAAGGTAGGGGCCAAACCTGTAGTACTTCTGTGGCTTCAGCACCAGTGAGCTACAGTACACCAAAGACCTCATATCAGGATTTCACAAATCCCACTTGTTCTGAGTGTGGGAAGAGGCATACAGGTACTTGTAGGTTTGCCTCGGGTGTATGTTTAACTTATGGTGAGATAGGCCACTACATCAAGGATTGCCCTGAGAGGAAAGTATAGCATGGCACGCCTACAGCCTCACAACCTATAGTTTAGATGGTTAGACCATAAGCAAGGGGTTCTTATGGCCGTGGAAGGGAAACAGGCCAATCATCCGGTACAAGACCTACGGCAACGGACAAATGAAAGGGGAGAGTATTTACAGTGAACCAGTAGGAAGCTAGAGCAGCTAACACTATGGTGACAGGTATTATTCCTATCCAAGGCATGTATGCATGGGTCTTATTTGATTCTGGTGTCACACATTCTTTTGTGTCACCATGTTTTGTAAGGAAGATAGGAAATAATAGAGAGAGAATGAAAGTTCCTTTAGAAGTATCTACACCCCTAAAGGAAGTGATAGATGTGCATCATGTATACTCGACATATATAGTAGAGATTGACGGGAGGAAGCTTCCAAGTGATCTGATCAAACTAGAAGTGTTGGAGTTCGATGTAATTCTAAGCATGGATTGACTATCCCAGCACCATGCATATATTGACTGTCATGAGAAGAAGATAAAGTTTAAAAAAGAAGGGGAAGATGCATTTGCGTACTAATGAGATAGAAGTGACGTTCCTTATAATCTCATATCTGTAATTGGGGTAAGAAGGCTATTGAGGAAAGGATGTAAGGGGTACTTGGCACATGTCGTGGACACACAAAACACTCATACTGAGGCTCATCAAATACCAGTAGTTAGTGAGTTTCTGGATATGTTTCCTGATGAATTGCCTGAATTGCCACCTGAGAGGGAAATTGAGTTCAATATTGAACTTCTTCCAGGTGCACAACTAGTGTCTATTCCTCCTTACCGCATGGCACCTACGGAATTGAAGGAGTTGAAAGAACAGTTGTAAGATTTATTGGACAAGAGATTCATTAGACTAAGTAGTTCGCCATGAGGTGCACCAGTCCTCTTTGTAAAGAAGAAGGATATTTCTATGAGGCTTTGCATCGAATATCGGCAGTTGAACAAGTTAACTATTAAGAACAAGTATCCTTTGCCAATGATTGATGACTTGTTTGATCAGTTATAAGGGGCAAGTTGTTTCTCTAAGATTGACCTTAGATCGAGCTACCATCAGCTCAAAATCAAGAATGAGGACATTTGCAAAACTGCCTTTAGAACAAGATATGGCCATTATGAGTTCACGATGTTGCCTTTCGGCTTAACCAATGCTCATGCGGCCTTTATGAATTTAATGAATCGAGTGTTCAAGCCTTTCTTGGATAAATTCGTGATAGTCTTCATTGATGATATCCTCATTTACTCCAAAAACAAAGAAGAACATGAAGAACATTTGAGAATCACATTGCAAACTCTAAGGGAGCACAAATTGTATGCCATACTATCGAAGTATGAGTTTTGGCTCGATTGTGTTTGTTTCTTAGGGCATGTAGTCAGCAAAGATGGAATCAAATTTGACCCTAAGAAGATTGACGCAGTGTCAAGTTGGCCTAGACCTACGAATGTGACAGAAGTGCGTAGTTTCCTTGGCTTGGCAGGTTATTACAGGAGATTTGTCAAAGATTTCTCTAAGATAGCCTCGCCAATGATCAAGTTAATTAGGAAGAAAGTAAAGTTCACTTGGGATGATGATTGTGAAAAGAGTTTTCAACAACTCAAGACATGTCTCACTACAGCTCCAATGCTCGCATTACCAGAAGGATCAGAAGGATTTGCGATTTATTGTGATGCTTTTAGAGTAGGATTGTGATGTGTTCTTATGCAATATGGAAAATTCATTGCATATTCTTCAAGACAGTTGAAGAAGTATGAAATGAACTATCCCATGCATGATTTAGAGATGGCAGCAGTGATCTTTGCTCTCAAGATATGGAGGCATTATCTTTATGGTAAGAAGTGTGAAATCTACATCGATCACAAGAGTCTCCAGTACATCTTAAAACAAAGAGATATGAATCTAAGGCAAAGAAGATGGGTAGAATTGCTGAAAGATTATGACTATCATATTCATTACCATCCTGGCAAAGCTAATATAGTTGCAGATGCTTTGAGTCAGAAATTAATGGGAAGCTTAGCTCACATTGCAACGGGGAAGAAGCTGTTAGTTAAAGAATTGAAAGAATTGTTCAACAAGGGGTTAAAATTGGAGATTTTCGAATCCCAAGTGTTTATGGCACACTTTCAAGTGAAGCCTTTGTTGATTGATGAGATAAAGTCATTGTAAGACAGTGATCCTTCACTGGTTAAGTTAAATAAAGAAGTTCAAGCAAGCCAAGCAGTAGAATTCCAGTTGAAAGATGATATACTGATGTATGGGAATTGGTTATGTGTACCGAATGTAGATGGATTGAAAGAGGGGATAATGAAAGAAGCGCATCAAGCTCCATATAGTATTCATCCAGGTGAAACCAAGATGTATCATGACTAGAAAGATTGTTATTGGTAGCCTGGTATGAAGAAGGATGTAGCTACCTTTGTATCTTCTTGCTTGACATGTCAACAAGTCAAGTTTAAACATCAGAAACCTTTAGGTCTTCTGCAAGAGATCAAATTACCAGAATAGAAATGGGAGCGTACCACGATGGACTTCGTAGTTGGTCTACCAAGGACTTCGAGGGGTTATGATTCTATTTGGGTGATTATGGATAGATTGACCAAGTTGGCCCATTTTCTAGAAGTGAAGACCACATACACTGCAGCTCAGTATACTTAGTTGTATTTGGACAATATAGTGAGTTTACATGGAGTTCCAGTAACCATCATCTCGGATAGAGGTACTCAATTCACATCTAGATTATGACATAAGTTGCAAGAGGCATTGGGCACATAGTTGAACTTTAGCACTGCTTTTCATTCGCAAACGGATGGACAATCTGACTGAACCATACAGACATTGGAAGACATGTTACGCATGTGTGTGCTTGACTTTGGTGGTAATTGGGACAAACACCTGCCTTTGATGGAGTTTGCTTACAACAACAGCTATCATTCCACCATCGGCATGGCACCGTATTAAGCGTTGTATGGTCGAAAATGTAGATCACCGGTATGTTGGATGGAAGTTGGTGATAAGCATATGGAAGGGCCGAATTTGGTTAAGGAAACTTCAGAGAAAGTGCCAATCATTAGAGAAAGATTGAAGACAGCCTTTAGCAGACAAAAGAGTTATGCGGATCCGAAACGAAGGGATGTCAACTTTTCTATAGGAGATCATGTATTCTTAAAGATTTCTCCTATGAAAGGTGTTATGAGATTTGGAAAAAAAGGAAAACTTTCTCCAAGGTACATAGGGCCATTTGAGATATTGGATAAAATTGGCAATGTATCGTAAATGCTAGCTCTTCCTCCGAGCTTAGCCCATGTACATCTAGTATTCCATATTTTGATGTTGAGGAAATATGTACCGGATCCATCTCATGTTCTACAATCTCAAGCAATAGAAGTTGAAAAGGACTTATCATATGAAGAAATTCCAATTCCAATTGTCGATCGACAAGTGAAGAAGTTTCGTAACAAGGAAATAACATTGATAAAAGTTCATTGGAAGAATCATGACTATGATGAATGTACTTCGAAAAATGAACAAGATATGATGCACAAATACCCTCACTTGTTCTTTGTATAGCTTGTGTTCATGTCATTTATATGTAAATTCGAGGATGAATTTTTCTTTAAAAAGGGTATAATGTAATACCCTAGACCTTAAATGATTTAATTTACTTAATGAAGAATTAGATTGAATGCTAATGTGCTTAGAAAGTTTAAATTCAATGTTATTGCAAGTGAAATTGAGTGTTGAATTTATGATAAATTCCATAAGTATATGAATATGTGTGATGATGTGTAGTATATGACTAAGTGTTGGGCTAGCTTAACCACAAGGGTGGCGGCCATGGTGCCCAAATTGGGAGGAAAATTGAGCACCAATTGATCATTTCTATTATATTAGAAATTGAGTTAGTGGAAAATGGGTCCTACTTTCCACTAACCCAATTTTTATAATAGCTTGGCAAGGTTCATTGAACCTAGTCACTTTGTATCATCTTATTTTTTACATGAATTAAAAATTAAATGGAAATTGCCAAGCTTCCATTGGAAGCTATATATTTCTAGCCATCCATTTTCCCATGAGTTAATTGTATTCCTCCATTTGAACTTAAGTGAATCACCCAATTTGCTATCATCTCTTCATTTCACAAAAGCTATTAAGAACAAATGCTTTCTTCTTCTTCTTCTTCTTCTTTTTCTTCTTTTATTTTTCTTCATTTGACCAAAGCAAATCACCATCAAAAGGAAAAGCTTCAAAGGTAACCATCTAAATCATTTTCTTCATTTAGATCATGTATTGTATGCTTGTTTGCCTTGAGAGTTCTTCTTCTTCCTTTCTTTTGGTTTAACCAAATGGGTTTCTAGAAAAGGAACTTCCTTGAGAAAATGATATTAAATGATGATTTGTAAGCATGATTTAGGAGTGTAGAGTGTATGGAAATGATTTACTAAAATGGGTTTCAAACTTTGTCATTTTGATAATGATGGGTTTGACCAAAAGTGGGTTTTTAAAATCCCTTGTTTGTTCTATGTGTTGACTGATGATATGAGTTAAGTTATAAGTCATTTGCATGATATAGAAATTGATTTTGGATTTAGTCTTGGTTTTGAGAATGTTGATTTTTCCCTTCTCTAGCCATTTGAGGATTTTGCCAAAAATCCTACCCAAATTGAGGTACGGGCAGTGATATGCCCGTATCTCTGGGCGTATCATTTATACTGGATGGTTTCCTTATGATACGGGCAATGATATGCCCATATGTGTGGGCATATCATTTATGCTGGATGATTTTTCTTTGTCATACGGGCAGTGATACGACCTTATGCTTGACCGTATGACCAACTTCAACATGTTTCTATTTCAATAATTGACATGTTAAATTGATATATGTATAAGACTAAGACGAGTTATAATTGGAAGGAATTGAATTATTGCTATTTTCTATTTGGGTTTATTATAGATTCTCATAGAGACCCAAGAGGAGAAGGTGATTGTGGAGATGTCCATCACCTATGCTTATTGTGAAGAGTGATATCAAGTTATTTTGGGAATTAAATTGTTAAGGTGAGTGATAATTATAGTATTATGATTATGCTTTGAACCATGGGGCATATATGCCTAATTTTTCATGAACTTCCAAATGATTATTGATTATTTCTAAATATCTTTATTTGTGATATCAAATCCATTGTATTCATGAACCATGATTGAACCAAGACTATGTTTATTGTATAACTATGACATGAATCCCTTAAGAACCATGCATGATAATGACCTATAATTCAAGACATTCTTTGTGTACACCTATTTGCTTATGACCCTAAAGCAAAAAACCCCAACTTTGATGTGGGGTAAGATATCGGGCATTGTGCACAATGTACTCCGTTGGATAGAGTAAAGTATCCAAGCTCTAGCTAGGAAGGTCTATGGTGTCTTAACCGTGAGATTTGATCAATCTTGAGCAGAGATAAGGGTATGCTTCGAAAAGAAGAGTCTTTACCTCTAATGTTCATGATTGAATATGTTTTATGTCTCAGTTCTCGGTAACACCTTATGGCATATACTCATTCTCATGGGGAACGTTAAGATATATGAACCTCTATTCAAGTTATTGCTATTTATGCTGAAGATGATATATACATGATAAATGAAACCTATGAACCATTGCTATTGAATGAATCATTGCTATTGTATGAACTATGAACTATTCCTTATGAGCCATCCTTGAAACACCAAGCCTCACAAGTATGGTAGTATAATCTTTACTCACTGCTTTATCTCATTAGTGATTCCATATTTCAGGTGAGCTATAGGTTATCATTTCGGTTTCCAAGGTGTTCTTCTTCTCTAGTCCTCATAAACTTAAGTAATTAATGTAAAGCTCTACTTCTTATTATTTATGATTTGTAAAGATGATGATTAAACATTTAGATGCTTCATGGTACATGTATTAATGGTATTCTTTTCGGCCTTTAAGGCATAAACCTATAGATGATATGATATATGTAAGATGATATAAGATATGAATGTTATTGATGAGTATGGATTAGCATGATTGTTAGGTTTAGATCTTGGGAGATTGTATAAGACTGGAATGCATGATCGTTATGGATGATTGATTGGTAAGGTTCCTACGGATTTTCAGTGGTCTTATGCCTACCCATGCCCTAGGATCGTCACGGCTCGAAAGTCGAGTCGTGACATAAACGAATCAAGAAGTTAAAGTAATTTAAAACAATGGCTCCAATGCAAATGTTTTTAATAAGTTGAATGCTCTTTTCTTTTTCTTTTTCTCTTTCCCTTTTTTTTTTAAAAATTTATTGATCGTATCACCATCTATTTGGTTCTGCATTTTGCTCCTTAATGGAATGGAATATGATGTAATATCTTCAGAGAAGATGACTCTCAAATAAATGTGTTTGGGATTAAGGATGATGAAAAAATATAATTGAAGATAAATGAAATAGAAATTTGAGCATACAAAATTTGACTTCAGTTTATAAAAATCTCCTTTTTTTTTTTCTTCTTTTCTGTCTCTATTCTTCTTCTCTTTCTTTCTTTTTCTTTTTTTGAAGCAAAATATACATATATAATTCCATGTAACTCTTTTCAAAAACTTGGAACTAGTGAAAGTGGTAAATGACATTTGAATCATAGAAAAATTGTGGAATCAAAGCTAAAATTTGGTAATAGTGCTGGTGGAGGTTTATCAATTTTTACAAGTAAATAATTACAATTTCAAAAGTTAAAATGATTGATTTTGATGAATGGAAAACAATAGGAGTTTAGACTCGAAGTTTAAAAATTGTGGGAAGGTTGGTATTAAGGTATTTTTCTTTATGGGGAAAATGGAGAGTTTTATCTAAACATTTGAATACCATATACTTTAAAAATCAATGACCCATTTTAGATGATGGATAGAATTAGTGAGCTCAAAAGATTAAGTATGTATGAAAGGTGATTTTGGTAATGGTGAGCTGTGGTTGTTTAGACTTTCAGGGTATGGTTAGAGCTAATTTATGCATGAGAAAATGCATATTTGGGATTTGAAAAATATAACCTTGATTTCAGAGGATATGGGTGAGAGGTAGATTGGTGGGTAATGTGAGGCTAATGAAAGATGGTTTGGCTAAAATGGAGCATATAAAATTGTGGCTTGGAAATGGTAAGCAATAAAAAAGTTTATTTCACTCAAATTGGGATATAATTGCTCTCTATCTTTTCTTTTCTTTTTTCTCTTTTTTTTTTCTTGGAACACAAATGATATTTTCAATTTTTGGACATTATGATATATTAATTATTGTATAAGGTGGGTGTGCTGAAAAGGTTATGATCGGATTGGATTGATTGGTTTAGGTCATGCATGGGTTTAGTCTTAGAGAAAATAGGTTGAATATGAATCAAGTGAATTGGGGTGTGGATAAAAGTTTGATAGAGGTTGATTGGGAAGGTTTAGGCTAAATCAGTATGGATATCATTTGATTTTTGGGTGAAGATGTGGGGTTGGGGTTGAGAATGACTTATGTGTCATGTTTGGGTGTTGATGAGGTTGATTTTAAGGAAGTCAAGGTTGTAAAGGAAAAAATGTTAATTTTAATAAACATGATCATGGAGCGAGGAATGGTTTTAGGTTAAGATGTGAATCATAATTTATTATTTTTGCCTTTTATTTGAAATATTTGAGATAATTGCCCTCATGAAAACTCATCTTGATTTTTACTCTAAATTTGCTCCCACATTGAGTTTGGAAGCATATGTTTCCAAATATTTTCGTTCATATCTTCCTCTAATACTTGCATGCCCTAAAAGATATTTCAACTTTGCAAAAAAAGAGAATTTCTCCTTTTTAAATTTAAAAGAACTTTCTATGTAGTTTTCCATATTAGAAACTACTCCATATTTGCAAAAGGGAAACTTTCATTTTGAAATCTAAAGAGGATCTTCTTTGCAGTTTCAAATGCTAATATACTCAATATTTGTAAAGAAAATTTTTACTTTTAACCCTGAAGACAATGGGTAACGATTTATTTTTGAGAAGATCAATATAAAGATAAAAGGAAATCATCCCTTAAACCCTCATTAATGAAGCCTTTGTAGATTATTCTTAACATTTTTCTTTCTTTTTATTTTTTTTCATTTTATTTTTTTTATTTTTTCGTTCTTTTTTTCATTTTTTTGTGGAAGAATCTAACATAAATGTTCCATATAAGACATGCTTCCCTTTGCAATATTTTCCTTTGAACTCCTAGTCTCAAACTTTATTCCAGGTCTATTAATATGGGCAATAATCTCGATTTGAGGCAAAACCAATTAATTATAATTCACAAATGGAAAAAGAAAGTTAATGACAAGTGAGTTGAATTTGTGATTCAAGATGACTCTCGAGATAAAATATGGGGTTTATGATGAGTCCAGGTTGGGTGAGAGAATGTGGATGGATTATAGAAATACTGTGAAAGTCATCTTTTGAAAGAAAAACAAGTGGGTTTGCGGTTTAAGGTGATTCAGGTTTCAAGGTTTCAAAGGAAAATTGATTTACAGAGGGTGAGTTGAGGGTAAAATATATTCTGGTTAATGGTGGTCTAGCTTTGGTATATATATCAGCACATCCTTATGACAAATAATCAAAATGTCAGAAACAATCCATAAATTAAAAATGCACTTGTTTTATTTATTATTTTTTTAAAAAATAAGAGCAAGAGTGAATAGTGGGTGAAGAATAAATTTGGAAGAACTGATTTTTCTCAGAGTATGGTGACATGTTTTGAAATGAAAGCATGATGAATGAGTTCTAGGGTGATATGAGATTTGAGATATATGTATGGAAAATGTCTGCTCAAATGTGATCTAGTGGAAAAAATTATGGGGTTATGAGGTTTTGGTGGGATAGTTATTGGTTAATTAGTGAGAGTGGAATGCGGTGGGCATTATTTCTTAAAGTACATGATATTCAAAATGTTCAAAATGGACCATTGAACTTTGATTTATTTGAGGAATGGAGGTTTCAATGAGAAGGAAAAAGATGAAGAGGACACTGGGTTTTAAAGAAACATGAGCTTTGAGTACTTTCCAAATTGCAATAATTAACCATTAATAATGATTTTGAGTTGAGATCACAAACAATTTTGAAAGGAAAAAAAAGTAATTATGGGGTTTTGGTGTCTTTTTTTTTTGTTGTGAATTAGGGGTGAAATTGTACTGAGGATATAAGGATGTCAATTTATTCCCAAGAAAAATAAGTTACATGGAAGTTGATTTTTTTAATATGCTACTTTTACTTCACTAGAAAGATAGGAACAAAATGAAGTCATAATTTACATGCTCAAATTTGGAATAGGAGGAAGTAGAAGAATAAAGTACAAAGTTACAAAGTCATGTTCCCAAAGGTTGTTCAACCATCACTATGTTCTATTAAAATTACATCACAAAAGGTAAATAAACATTATTTGCTCAATTTCCTTGCTTAGAAGTATCCTTAATTCTCTACTGACTTAGAGATGAAGGAAGTTCATTCTCCTTAGGGCTCCACTCTATTTCTTCTTCCTCATCTAAAAAATCGTCCTTCATACTCACCTTATCCATCCTTTGAACTAATTCATCTTGCTTCTCCAAAACTCCTTTACAACTTGAAGATCCTTGAGTCAACTCTTCTAGAAATGAATTGAGAATTTGACATTGGATGACCACTAGAGGAGGAATTGCTAAAGGTATAAGGTGATCTCCATCGTGAAAGCTTATTTTCATCATATCATTGGTCAACCACCCTGCATTGATGATTGCTTGTAGCAGATGAATTAACTGCTTGTAGTTATCAGTGAAGTGCCCTTGTGCCCCTGCATGGTACTCATAAAAAGCATTAGGATCATACCATTTAGGATAAGGGGGATTAACAGGACTCATTGGTGTTGGCATTATCAAGCGACTTTTGGCTGCTATTCGAAACAAATCTATAGCAGTAAGCTGACTAGTTATTGAGATGCCATTAGGATTCAGACCAAGAGGATTATTTGGTGGAGCTAGTGTTGAAGTTTGGGTGACCAATTGAGGAATTTGAGGAGGTAAGAGTGTTTGGTTAGGAAATGTATGAGGGAGTGGGAAAGTATTTGGGTGGATCATCTGAACAAGGTGATAACTCTATTTTCTTAAAGTTATTTTACTTGTCTAAATTCAAATTTAGGTTTAGTTCTTGAGAATTTAATAATATTATTACTTATTTTGAGAAATAAATAATTCTAATAATTTATAAATAAATTATAACATATTTTTAGTATTTTATTTTATTTTGCAGATCAAAATGACATTAATGATGTAAGCAATGATGTCATGATATTTGTTGCCCAATATGCACCAAGAATGGAGGGTTGAATTGGTGGGTAATTAAAAAATTAATTGAACAAGAAAGAAAGAAAAAGAAAGAACACAAGGATTTATAGTGGTTCGGATTATAACCAATCCTACATCCACTATCCAATCTCAATTGGGTATTTCACTATCAATGGAGTTTTACCAAGTTTACTCCCAACTTAATGTTTAAGCTCACACCAAACTTTACAAGTGTATTCCCAAGGCTTACACTCAAACCCCTCAAGTGTTTTCACTAGGCTCACACTCAAACCTCACAAGTGTTTTCACTAGGCTCACACTTAAACCTCACCAGTGTTTTCACTAGGCTCACACCCAAACCTCACAAGTATTTTCACTAAGCTCACACTCAAACCTCACAAGTATTTTTACTAGGTTCACACTCAATCCTAAACAATAGAGAAATATTTGTGAAGAATGAAACTAATCTCACTCTTGCAAATAGCTAGTACAAAAAATAGAAGAATGTAATATAGCTTAAAATAAATTTGAGCACACAAAGATATTCTTGATGTATGAAAACTTCACTTAACTTCACCTTGAGTCTTTAGATATATATAGGTCTTTATTCCATGCTCAAATAGCCATTTTAGTGCTCTAAAAACGGTACTAGACAAGTTCCAATGGATATATAACGACTATATTTCAACAGCTAGTTCCAATGGCTATATTCAAAAATTTGAAATCTTGAGCTATAAAACTCTAAATTATAATCTGTTTTTTTTTTCTTAAAACTTGAAGAAGTCTACTACAATTTTCTAGTTTTAACAAACTTCAAAATAATCCATCTTCATGCTCTAAAAAATCGAAATATTTTATTGCTCATCTAGTCATGACAGTTTGAACATGCTTCAGTATTTCACCCAATGCTTCTTTTATACACCTCCGATTGATGCAAGGCTTTTTGCATATGAAACTAGACTTCTAGAGCTACAAATATGGAGAAGGTAATGTTCAAAATTCCTTTGTAGAATTAACTCCACTATTTATAATTTACATCATCTGCTATTACCTAGTCTGATAGCTTGAGCATAATTCAATTAAAAATTCAAAACTCCATTTTTCAAGCTCCAAAAATTATACCAATTTTTGTTCCTAAAGCTAGACTGATGTAGCTATCCATCCATATATATCTTGTATTCATAAACTATCCCAAGTAGTACAATTTATTCTTTAAACTTCAGTCAATAGTTTTGCTTCCATAGAGATCATCTTGATCTTCACATTTAATTTCTTTATTGCATCAATGGCAATAAATATTACCTACTAACACCAACAACACTAAACAAAATTTTTAGTAGTAATAATATTTTGCATCATCAAAATCACATATGAAACCTTGGGGTCAACATTCTCCCCCTTTTTGATGATGATAAAATATTGATGCAATAATCAAAATAATTCTTCCCCTTTTTGGAATCAATCAAAAAGGCAAAACAACATTCTCCTCCTTGTTGTCAAGAAGTAATATATGATGAACAATATATTTAGCTCCCCCTTAATATATGCAAAAAGATAAAAATAATAGGTAATAATCAAATAAGTTAATAAAATAATCTTACAAACTCTCCTTAAATTTATGCAAACTTTAATAGCATAACAAGCATTCATATGGAAAAAGAATTATCTTACCACAAATACTATTTCACAAAACCAATCAAATTAAGCATGTTTAAGGCATTGACATTTGACTTAGGAAAATATGATTGTGAAAATAAGTTTTTATTATAAGGAGCTCCCATGAAGCATACCAAGCTCTCTTTGTAGTGTATATAAAATACCTACAAGAAAAGAAAATTTATCTATGCTTTGGTACCCAAGTGTATTTGGGTCCTTGAGGGTTAGTCATGGAAGGATTTTCAAGTTTTAGATGAGCCTTCCTTATATAACAAAATACATTAATATGGCCTTCTTTCATACAATAATGGCATTTTAGCTTTGACTTGAAAGTCTTTTTGTACTTTGCCATCTTGTTGTGAAATTGAGGCCTTCTTGCAATAATATCATGATGCACACAAGA
>CATKHJ010609537.1:0-17106 GCA_949750685.1 Vernicia montana
CACTCAGCTAACGGCAAATGTCACTTAAGACTCTAAAGTGACTGTTACTTCAAGTTGAATGATATTTTTGTAGCTAAATTGAGTTTGATGACCATAGTGTGCATTAGTCAATACTTCAAGGACCATGGGTGAAATTAACCCCCCAATTCACTGGTTTGTAGAGTAACCATAATTATGCAACAGGAGGCAGCCCAGCACACACGGCATTGCTCAGCTCTCGAGAAAGTGTTCTTTAATTGCAGCATGCTTTCCCATCTCAAACTCGATCTAGTTAAGGTCAGCCATAGAAATATTTTTTCTCCATTATACTCAGGTAGGGGCTACAGGAGCTTGTCTTCCCAATAATTATGATGCATAGTTCAACAGATCATTTAAATAAATAGAACTACAAGAGTAAAAGAGGGGGACGGGTGGGAAGATATTATAAACATCCCATGAAGACTCGCAATTCAAGAATTCATGAAGACTTGAGAGGTAACTTTTCATCATAAACCATTAAAGCCTATTATCAAAACATTGACAGGTATTGACAAATATTTAGAAACAACTAACTAACAGTGAAGATAAAACAACTGTCAGCTAGTATAAACAACAGAATCAAAACAAGGAATTGTGAAAAAAGAATAACAGAGAGAGAGAGAACTAAAAAGTGACTTGAATTAACCACCTTTTACTGAAAGTCTGAGCAAGTATGCATACATAACAAAAGTCAGAGGTTTAAATTGCACAAAAACAATAAGTAATGAGACACTTGCTATGAAAATAAATTTGCACAAAAACATCATGCATACTTGGTCAGCATGTTATAATCTATTTCAACAATTGCCAAACAGAGACATACTTCTGCAAACCCAACAAAAAGTTACTTAAGCTAGAAAGGGTGGACAATATCTGCTTTATCCAAAGACGAGATATGAAGAAACTAATATAATCTTCTACTGTGTTAAAAGAAGTATCAAGTATACAAAATACAATGTTTTAGGGCAATTACTCTTCAATTGAGTGGGTGAAGGTGAATAGAGTGATGAGTGAGTAGGCCCCCTTAAGCCTGAAAAGAGAAACTTTCAAGCACATAAACAAGCTTGCTATCCCCTATATGAGTAGGAAATTTTTCAAAACTGGTGAAAAGTGGTGAGCTTATATCAAAATTAATTTATTGAAATTATCTATCTGTTTAAAGGTTCTAGTTGAACTTCCATTCTTCCAGATTGTTGCGAATCTTTTTGTGCAGCTCTGCTTGGACTTAAGAGATCAACAGAATCCTCCTCATCAAGGTTACCCAACACCCAATTGCTTCTCTCTAATATTCTCTCTCTCCTACGCCGTCTTTCTCGAAATTCCAGATACATGATAATCAATACACCAACCAAGAACCAAACAATTAACACCCAATTATATCCATGAACATCTTCACTTCCATATCTGTCTTTCAAATGCTTCATTCCACTGAATAGTGCCGCAACTCCTGCAATGATAGCACATCTGCCCACAATAGTGTGAAAATACTCCCAAAGAAGCCTCTTTGAGGATGCCTCCTCTCCATTGACAGGTTTTTTGGGCTTCATGAAAGCATTTACTGGTTGTACGCATGCCAAAAATATAGCAGTAATTCCAAACTTAACATGCAATGAGCTGACATAGAAACCCCGAAGTTCAGCCACTGCAAAAAGAAGGCCAAGTAGGGCAATTGCTAAACCTGAGTATTGCAAGTAAACATGAATCTGGTACCAGCCATCCCCCTTCACATGCTTCAAGTATCTAGCCGCCAAAATTCCACCAGGAAGCAAAATACCCCAAGCAAGAAACATCATGAATCCATGAACAGCTAATACAGGTCGTAAATCTTGCTCAGCCTCTGCAGAACCCCGCATAAGTAACACCCGGACAGGCCTATGACTAGTCACAGAATGCATATTTCTCTCACTTAGATGTTCATCTGACCATTTAGTACCCATTGCCCATATGACCTTAAGAGGACTCATGGAATCAATGATATTCTTACACTCTGGCCGATCATTGTGGCTACACGATGGTTTCAAGGGCCGAGTAAACTCAAAGGTAATGATACCATTTTCTGACTTGCACCTTATATTAGTCAAATTCTCATTTGTTGGATGAACATTTGACGCATCCTTTCCATCAATCCAATATGTATTTACATGTCCCTTACTACTCTCGTCAACCCATCCCACATAAGCATAGGTATTCACCATTCCACTACCGAATCCTATTGCAATATAACTACTCTTTTTCTCACCTCGAGCTGCAATAGATATGGAATCCTCTGACAATTTCCAAAAGAACGTCACTTGCTGATCATCCAATACGACACTGTTATTATACATATCAGATAAACCCCCATCAACCACCTGAACTCTCCAGCCCATCTTCTGCTGATACAAGGATTGATAGTATACCTGATCCGGAGTATTCCTGTCAGGTTCCCAAAGCAATTCCATAGGACTAGCTACGACACCCTCAGCTTCAGGCCCTCCAGCATAAATAGTCTCTGTCGTATTCCTCAACGTTGCATTTCCACCCATCAAATCCGAAGTAATGTACAATGCAACATCATGTCCAGCTTGCACTGAAAACTTCACTGGCACCCCTCTTTCAACTCTCAAAACTGGAGCCTCCTTCTTATTGATGTACAAAACCTTTGAAGGATTAGGTGGATTTGGGTAATGCATTGCAGGACCAATAGTAACTACAAGGGGCACATTTGCATCAGCAATAATCAAATCCTGATCCTCCTTGTCCTCAGCAACCAAGGGCCCTAAACAATCATTCACCGGCTCAGATACATTAAGCACCAGATGGCCATAAGTCACGAACTTTGGCCCTCCATGATTTTGAGGGAGATAGTAAGGCCGCAGAGTATCAGGCGGCCTCATCAACCCCAATGCCCAAATCACTGTCATATTGATTGTATCATTCACAGGCAAATCATACTTTTTGTCAACTGAAACCAACGGCCTTCGGTACCTAATAAACGATACCCCATCCTTTCTATGTCCATAAATCAACTTTGTATTATTCACCAATCCAACTGGGTCCGACCCTTCATATATGGTATCTGGGCAAACCCCGAAGGCTGAACCATCCTTGTTTATCGTACACTCACTGTATTTGGTGATGAAAAAATCATCAGCAAACGGCTTCCCCACTTCTGTGAACCCAGCCACCGCTATGTCAGCACCCTGCATTAGCTCCGAGTTAGAACCCGGTCTCGCCCACCCAAATGCCATGTAATTCTGGATTCCAGTGGCAGCCTCTAATCCTATATCAATAAAATCATCTTTCGAATTCAAACTCCATCTAATTCTATAACTCTTAGACAACACCTTGCAGTTATCAAACATTGTCGGCGCCATTAAATTCCAAATTTTCCCTTCTTCGAGAGTAGTATCGTTATCAGACGACAAAGGAGCCAGGCCGGGGCTTAAGGTGGGGCTCGACGCAGACTCATTTGTGAGAATAATGTGACCGAAATCGGAGGCCGTTGGCAGGTCCCAAACAGATAGAACTTGAATCTGATCCCAGCTGACATTTTCATTCAAACGAACAACAAAAGAGGCGTTCTTATAGGTCTCGTTAAGCTTATGATCGGAGACGATAAAACCATTGGTCAGGTTTACGAAATCGGAGGAAACCGCGCCCCACCAATGCACATCGGACCCAGATAGCATATCAAATTGAGAAACCCTAAAGGAGCAATCATCAAGTATGGTCACGAGTCCACGGAGCTGGTGTTGGACCATGGTGAATTCAGATTCGAATCCGACGCAAGAGGACGAGTTTAAACAGGATTGACCCGGATCCGCATGGCAAAGGTAAAGGAAGGAATTGAAGAGAAACCCTAACACGAGAACGAGACGCTTGTTGTGGTACATGAAGGAAATGAGATCCGATCCGGATCGGATCATAAATGTTAAGTTTCGAATTGGTAGCTTAATCAGAGAGAGAGAGAGAAAATAAAAGAACAAAATGAAGAAAACTGACCTTACCAGAGGTGAGTTGGAGAGGAAAAGAAAGGGAAGAGAGCGAGTTGACTCAATTATAGAAACGAGTCTCAGGCTCCTGAAAGTTTCGTTATTTTCAGTTTTGGGGGAGATGAGAGAGCAAATGGGCCTGAGTCAGGGGAATGGCATTTTTGTCCAGAACATTTTCATAGGCCGAGGAGAAGACGCGGTTTTCAAATTAAAAAAAAAATAATAATAATAATTCTCGTTAAAATCTACTACACCAGAGTCTAGTGATTAAAAAAAATAAATTTTAAAATAGATAAAACAATTTTAATAAAACAATTCTTTAAAAAATTTAATATATGAATGGAAAATAATAAACTTACGAAGAATAATAAATTTGAAATTAAATTCTTTTGAAAACAAAAATTATCAGAAAATTATGGATTCGTTGCTTATTTTGCATTGAATATGATAATAAATATATAAAAGCAACAAAATTACAATAAATGTAAAATTTTAAGATTATAACGGTAAAGGATGATATACCTATAAATACATATCGGATTGATATAGGTTTAATTTTTCTTTCTAATTCTAAAAATAAAAAATGGTAAATGGTGATTTTCTTGATAATATTTTTGGGAGGAATTATCAATCAAACGTTGTTATTCAAACAAAGCCATTTTTTTTCTTAATTTCCTAATATGAAGACAATATTATGCCCTCCAAAGAACAACATTACTTGATGTTGGAAATCCAGTAAATAGTCCAATTTCCGATGGTTATGTTGTATAACTTTGACTAGGCATGTTTCCCATTTTATGCACATTTTAATTGTGAAGCAGCTCTTATGTTATTCTTACTTTTCTACAAAACGTGCTGCCCATTACCAAAACGTTATTTTTGGTAGGTCTCCTCTTGTACCATTATTAATTTTCTTCTCAATTAGTCCACCCAAGTCCTACTCAGTAGTACTCACCATTGCCATTTTCAATTCTGGACACATATAAGAACAAATCTGGAAAGATACTAGATATTTCATCCCAAAGAATTTGCCTTAATAACACGTCTATCCAATAAATTTTTGCAAGGAGAAACAATACAAGCATAGCATAGCATCACAGAATTCAAGTTCATCTCATCACTTGTACATTTCTGCCCTATTTTTACACCAAGACCCTATCAATTTCATTTTAATGCATTCATGATTTTGGCTAACCAAGCCCCTTCTCTCAATGCTGCAAATTGCCCGTTGTACATCCCATTGCACAAATCCCATCCTTTTAAACTCCAGACTCTGGTTGAGAATACTTTGACCTAGTCATTGGCATGTTATGTTAACCATCTGATCTACCAGAACTCAACTGCTTATTAAGAACTTTATTATGACAAGTCTTCCATTGCATCAAGTAGGATCATTTGGAGGTATATCAATTGGGTTTGCCACAAGGCAATATGCAGAATCCAGATTGACATCAATAAAATGTACTAAAGAAAAGCATTTATTCAACAAAAGAGCAAACAACTGCTAACAAGGAGTAATTTAGCAGCCACCAACACTGGAATCAAAGTAAAAACATTCTCAGGCCAAAGAAGAAAGAACAAGCCAAGCAATTCAAGCCAATTGGCATTTTACTGGTAAACGAATGAAAATGACAAGTTTGTTTTTACTTAGCCATAGTAATTGAGCAACATATAGAAATTTTGAGTTGATTGAGTTTGCACATCAAAATTCGTGAATCATCCAGTGTCTTTGCACATCAAATTTTGTAAATCATCCAGTGTATTTGAATCACAAGCTTATCAAGATCTGTCCATCTCATTTTTCTTGGGTATTTCACTACCACAGTTGAACCATGAGGTAGCTCTTTGATCCTGCAATTACCGAAAATACAACAAAATTAAACTCTATTGTCAGCTACTAGAAAGTCTGCAGCAATCAAGTAAATAGACCAAAGAACCAAACAAGGACTAGGCAGTGAAATTTTGGAGTTAAATGCAGAAATCACCATCAGATACATCCAGTCAGAAAGCTACAAAAGAATATTTAAGCCGATCCACGTTGATTCTTGAACAATCATTCAATCACACTCCAAGGAATTTTTGGAGGTGATGTTTTTTCATTAGTCCAAGAAACCAATACCTCAGAGACTCAACTAACCTATCCCAGTTCAGCTAATCCTATTCCTAGGATCAATTGGTACTGTATAGTAACAATTAGAGCTCATTAACATGAAGGTTCAAGGCAGTACAAGTGTTTTGGATGATCATTATCAACCAATATTCAAGTTCACGATAAAGAGAGACTACTGGAGTGCACTTGTATTTCTGAAATTGAGAGTTAGTCCTGGTTTTTTATGTCCAATGAAAAGTTCTGCATGTTATTACTTATTTCAAGAACTATTACATGCAGTCATAAAAAGACTACATGAATTTCTAAAAACCCAGACACAGAAGTTATGATTTCGGATTGTTGGCCTCTTGATGAGTTTAATCTTCAAGGATCAAAAACTGGCAAAAAAATAAAAAAGTATGAAACACATGAAATATCATAAGCTATTGGAATATGTAGCCCAAGTTAAGTCTTAACATTTTCATAATATCAGAATTCACTTGCAAGGCTTTGGGTTCTAACCAGAAATTAACTCCATTCATCTGACATCATGCATGATTCTTAACATACATTAGTACTACCAAAATTATTACAAACTGATTGGATATTTGTACATACCTCAATACACATGTTCCAAGGAGACAATATGCTCTCATTCCATTTCACATACTCTTGAAGCCATGCAGCTGAATAAGTGACAAAACTGAATTGACTAGTGAAAGACGTAACATCGTAAACTCATAAATTATGCAGTGCTATTGCACCTCCCTTATGTTATCTTCTCAACAAGTAGAAAAAAGTTGCATCCACATGGATGCACGCATGGGCACACACAGAGGGAGAGATCTAGTAACTTTGCAAGTCAATGTGATCTTATTATAAAGTTCCACAAACTACATTATTCCATTGACAAGAACAAAAAGTTCAACAATAGAGACACAAGCAAAAGTCAAAATCAGGAAGGCTTTAAGCTCTTTGGTGTAATACAAACATAAAATAATTGCACTGAGATTTCTTACAAAATCGATAGAAGTGGAATATAAGAGGGAAGAAGGGAGGGGGAGAGAGAGAGAGATCCAAGAACTTAGTAAGTTGGAAGGGAGGGAAAGAGAGAGAGAGAGATCCAAGAACTTAGTAAGTTTAACTAGTAATTATGTCAATCGCAAGGCACACCAAGATAAAAACATCTAGATGAATACATAAATGTTCAGCAGAATAAGTTGCCAAGAACTAAAATTATTATTGAAACACTAACTGCGATAATGTACAATGACAATCAAACTACAAAACCAGTTAAGGTTTCAGTCACAAATAAGCAAATGAAAGAAGTCACCACTAGAACAACAATCTGTTTTGCCACAGTATACAAGAGAATTTAAAGTCTCACACTCAGGTAGTCTACAAATATTCATCAATTTTTTTTTTTTTAATTCTTTCTTATCAATTAGTATTTTGTCCATTCTCGACACCAAGACCGTACAAAACACCAGCGTACTTCTCTGTGGAGCCGTTGAAAAAGTTATCTCTCAACTTCCTAAATGAGCAAGAAGTGAGCAAACTATCGGAGCCTGCTTGATGGCACACACCAACTCTTTCCACCTCCAACAACTCCGCAAGCTTGTTCAACCCCCCATGAAGGCTATTGCAAAACTTCATCAAATGCTTGATATCATAGATCATAGGAAAGTACATATTGATCAATTCAAAGAATCCAGCTTGTGTATCAGGCAAACTCCTGCAAGTCAAGAGCTTAAGCATGTACCCAAAATCATACCCACTATGAAAAGTAACCCAGTGCACTTCATCATTCAAAACAATGCCGGATGACATCAGAAGCTCACCAAATCGATTAACATCAATGCCTTTTTCATTGTTCTTATTAAAATCAATCCCACATTGGCGCAGCAATTCAATTGAGTCACTAGCATATATGTCATCGCTGACATTGAACTCGCGAAAATTAAACTGCCAAATGCAAAACTTGTCTGTTCCACAAGTAGGCAAATTCCCATTCTCGTCAGAGAATGTGAGCCCCAATTGAATCAATTTCAACATATCAACGTTATCTTTCAAAGTCTGATAATTATATTCATTAATGTTCTTGAAATTCCCTACTGGGCGCAGGACCACACCCGGGAACTCAGAATCCATAGCCACATAATTGAATTGATCAACAATTTCACGAATCAAAGAAAATTCTTCCTCGAGATTATCATTCCACACCTCTCGGATTTGAATGGAGTCTTCACCCTTAGGTACAATTGACATTTCCAATAAACGAATTCAAAAAGTAACAGCGTAGCTAATACTATAAACCCCAGATCTGAAGAAAAATAAGCATAATCACTCAAAAACCTGAACTGAGTCTTGTGGTGAGCTTGATGTCCCAAGCTGCTTCGTTTCTTTGTTAAACGGATCTGCAACGGAACAAACCCAAGAAGCAAAACACATGTTAGAACCAGAAGTGAAAAGAGAACAAATTAAACTGCCGAAACTTGTTAAAACCCTAAAAAGAAGCTAAACTGAGAAGCGCAAAATAGATAAGATCTAACCTTAGATTTGTGAAATCAAAGATTGTAGTGAATAGATCTTGAACTTATTATCAGTAAATTGTGTCTTTGATGAATAAAGATTTGTTGGTCAACCAAGGATGGCCAGAGAGAAGGAAAAATGAGGCTCTAGCCCTTTGCTCTGGTGGTGTGGTGTCTTCGGAAACAACTGAAGGGACAGTGCAATAAAAGGGGAAAGTGATGTCGCCAAGGAACGGGTCAAAAACGGGGGCGTTTACACGGTGTTTCCAGAAGGACCATAACGACAGCGTTTGCTATTTTCACTTTCAAGTCTTCACTTCTCGTGAATTAGACTTGGTAAGGTGGATTTAGATCAACATGTAAAAATAAAAAATATAAATATAAATACCTTCTCTAATAACAAATTTTATTATGCTCTATCATTTGATTATTGTAAATTTGTAATATAATAGTGGATGACATTTTTACCGGTACATCAAAGAGAAAACAGTAGATGAATTTTGAGCAACAATATTTTAAAACATTATAAGTATTCACTTGTATAAATTTTAATTATAATTTATAAAAATATAATAATGTAAAAAAAATAATTAAATTTTTTAAGAAAATTATTTGAGACATAATAAAAAATTTTATAAATAACTCTTAAGTTTAGATTTATTATTATTATTATTGTTATTATTATTATTATATATTTAAAAAAAGTAATGGGTTTTTATTTATTTTTATTATTTTCACCCTTTTTAAGCTTTAATTCATATTTTATTCATTACAAGTTTAAAATTATTAATATGAATTATTTTTACTCAATATATAAATCAAAATATTGGTTTTTATAAATTATAATGATTAACATGTTGAGTTTTGAAAAGTGAAAAAAAAAATTATGTTTTATTTTTTCTAAAAAAAATTTACGTAGTCAAATTAAATCAAAATAAAGACCTCTAGTCCGTATTTTGCAATCATATGGTTGAATTTGATGTCCATGGTTGAGAGAATTATAGATTTTGTTGATATTTTTACTATGTTACTGCTTAGCCTTTTTTTTTTTTTTTTTTTGCCTTTTGTTGGTTGTACTTTCATTGTTATTTTTTATTTCTGTTTAATATGAGTATAGTTTGATATAATGAATTTTAAATCAATAAATTTAGTTAAAATTTATGAAATTAAAAATTTATATCTCATATGTATATTCAAATTCTTTATTTTTAACGTTTTTGTGCATGATACACTTTAATAAATTTATGAAATATAACTCAATTTTTTAAATTAAACAAATAATTGAATTACAATTTATAAATTTTATAAAATTCATCATTGAAATCCTTAAAAAAACGAGATCCTAATTCTTGCATGACTTTCAATTTGGTTCTAAGAGTGCTAACCTAACTAGGATGTCTGTATGCACTATTCAGAAAATTTATATATAAAAAAAGAATCAAAATAAAGAATATACATAACACCACAAATAATTGTTTGATACACTGGATCAATATAAGATGCCAAAAGTCATCATCAAATAGTTAAATGACAAATGATAGTGACATAAGTTAGAAATAACATTAATGTAGTGTATCTATTAATTAATTTCAACAAATTCCCCAAAACTTAGGTTATAGAAAATAATTGAAATGATCAACTTGTCAATGTTCATATTAAAAAAAATAATATTGAAAAAATTCTAAGCCTTGTCATCAAACCATGTTGGTGTTGGGGAGAAGACCCATTGACCTCAAGTGGAGATGGATAGATAGACATCGAGGTTTATTATGTGAATATATATTAATATATAGAATTGAAAATGATGTGTTAATCACTACCCAAAAAAAAAAAAAAAAATCAATTATTTAGTTTATGAAAGGTGACAAAAACAAATGTACAAGTGGCAAAGCATTCAAACTATGTGCCATGTCACTTTGGATAAGTGCACTGACCATTAAAGTTACAAATTATAGAGTAAAAATCAAAGTTATCAAAATTCAATGCATCCGTTGGTCGGACCAATTCAATCGTGAACGGCCAAAAATAACAATTTGATTGAGGTAAAATATGAAATAAATAAAATAATTGAGTGATTTGCATTCAACTACAGTTAAACTGCATGATTTTTAATCAAATCGCATAATTTAACAATGATATTATAGAATCTAATTTAATTTTTATATTTTTATACATATTTATTATTTATTAAGTGAATTTTAAATTTATAAATCATTAAATACATTTATATATTAAAAATATAAATATTTGTACACATATATATGTATATAATAATTAAATATATATCATTTTATTATTAAAAACCCGTAATTGAACTATTGAACTAATGGTTGAACCTTTAGTTTCAATATTTGTGGTTCAACACTTTATTTGATAATATTGATCAAATGAATTAGTTTGCAACTACTATTTATGTTTATAATATAAATATAGTATGTCATGCTTTTACCATTTGTTTGTTTAAAGAAAAAGGAAACTAAATGGAGAGAAATTAATGCAATTTCCTTTATTTAGATAGCAAAAGAGAAAAGGAAAAAAGAAAATAAACAAAGGGAGATGTAATTTCCCCGTTAACTTTTAACATTTAAAAACATTTATTTCCATTTTGGATAAGGGGAGATGTAATTCCCCATTTCACTTTTTTTATAAAAGTAAGGTTAAACTCTATCGTTTCGTCTAGCAGAACGATGCTTGTATTGCTCTCCCACAACCCCGTTTTTACGGTAAAAGTAAATTTATATTTTATTTATTTTCATTTCCTTTCATATAAAATTAAAACATCAAAACAATAGAAGGAAAATTAAATTTTTTTTATTTTATCTTCATTTCTATTGGTTATTATTATTTTTTTTTTTTTGGTAAATACAACTAGGCAAAGCCTGGAACAACATAAAACTAAAAACGAATAAAGGGGATCTCTAAAGCATCTCCAAAAACAAATTATAAAGACCTTATAGAGGTTGATCAAATACAACAATACCAAGATTATCATCAAAAGCTTGCCCAACTAACCACTCGGCATATTGGTTAGCTTCTCTAAATACATGCTTCAAACTGATTTGCCAATCCTTGCTAAGTAATTCTTGAATGGCCAAGAGGATGTTGCAGCCTCCCATCTCCTTTTTCCTGACATCAGAGACTTTATCAATGGCCACCTTTGAATCCATTTCCACTTGAACCTTTCTAAATCTCAAAGACCAAGCTAAGTTTAAACCCGAAAATAGGCCTCATAATTCAGCTTCCAAAACTAAACAGTCTCCTATTAGCTTAGTGAACCCCGTGATCCATCTTCCCTACCAATTCCTCAACAACCCACCAGCAGTTGAGACTCCCCTTCGCACTACATCATCAATATTTAACTTAACTTAGTTCAATGGTGGTGGATCCCAACTAATCACTTTCTCTTAAAAACTTATAAATGCGCCAACCCATTACTGTTAGGCTCAACCAAACACTGAGAGATAATCTTACAATGACCCACAATTGTTTGAGTTTGGTTATCACTATAAGCATTACCTTCCTTAAAAATGAAATTGTTCCTCCATTGTCATAAGAACCAAATGGTCATCCCAAATAGTAATTTCCAATTAACCTCCAGGTTATTCCCAAAGTTTGAGCCTATAAGACACGTACTAATCCAAGAAATAGAGTCCATGGAGAAAAAATCATCCCAAAAATCCATCTTAACAAATCTCTTCCAAACTGTTTTAGCAAGCTCACAATCACGGACTGCATAAAGCGTGTCCTTCTCGCTTGCAAGACACCTTGAGCATATGCTTGAAGGGATGATGTTTCTATCAACACACAAGCTAGCAGAGGCCAACCGATTATGAGCTACTAGCCAGAGAGTAGCCTTTACTTTTTTGCGGTCCATTCCATTTCCAAATGCACTCCCACATCCTATTCTTAGAAACACCAGACACATCATTAATAAAATTAAACGCATATTTACTAAAAAAAACTTACCATTTTTGGAGAAATTCCACCTAAACTGAAATGGTCCAAGATGACAAGATGGAGGATAAATAGTAGCAATTTTTAAGCATACCGTACTAGGAAGAAATTCTTAAAATAAACTCCAATTCCACTCACTATTGCAGACAAAGTCCTTCACAAGTCTATTTCTCAACGAACTTGGCACCTCAACCAAAATTTTCTTAATTAGAGCGCCTGTTCCTTCAACCCAATTGTCTTCCCAGAAACGAACAAGACACCCATCCCCAATAGACCATGACAACCCCTGCAAAACAGAATCCCAAATCACACAAATCCACCTCCAAGTTGAAGAACAATTGCCATAAACTTTAATTACCCCTTTTGGTTGCTCCCCTTTCAAGTATTTGCCTCTCAAAATTTGAACCCACAAACTCTCGGGTTTAGAAATAAGACCCCAACCCGACTTCATCAATAGCGAGTCGTTAGCTGGTCTAGATTGGCGAAGGCCCAGACCCCCATGCTCTTTAGCTAGACAAACTTGTCTCCAATAAACAAGGTGAATCTTCTTTTTACCATTCAACTCACCCCAAATAAAATTTCTCACTAACTTGTCAATCTCATCGCAAGTACCAAAAGGCAACCTAGTTGTTTGCATAGCATACAAAGGAATTGCTTGCAGAACATATTGTGCTATAGTCACTCTACCTGCAAAAGAAAGATGTTCCGCTTTCCACCCACTTAATTTCGCTTTGACTTTATCAACCATATTACTATAAGTATTCTTGCTTTTGCGATCATGAATGAGAGGCATTCTAAGGTACTTGCCTAAGTTATCATTCTCAACAAACTTGAAGCTAGAAGCAATATCCCGTTTAAGACTAAAGGGAGCATTTTTAGAGAAGTAAATTTTGGTCTTCGCATGATTCATTCTCTAGCCAAATGCATTACAAAATTTCTGGAGGATCGTTTTAATCACCTCAACCTGTTCCGAAGAAGCTTCTGCAAATAAAAGCAAATTATCAGCAAAAAATAAATGAGATAAAGCAGGTGTGTACTTACTTAGCTTAATAGGCTTCCATTCCCTTTACAAAATAGCTTCTTGAATACATTAAGAAAGCATTTCCATATAAAGCACAAAAATGTAAGGAGAAAGAGAATCTCCCTGGTGGATGCCTCTTGAGGGAATAAAAGCCTCCGTTTTCTCTCCATTCCATAGCACTTGCATAGAAACTGTTCAATACAAGTCATAATCCGTTCACCAAGAACATCTGGAAATCCGGCTTCAACCAGGGTATCCCAAATGTAATTTCTTTTATTTTTCTTTGTATAATTAGTGCACCAAACAAAGTGTTAAAGCATTTTCATTAATTAACGTTAAATAATAAAGGTATACTTTGAGGACTTGTGAAGTTGTTTTTAAACCCCATGTACGTGTCTGGGTTTTTCTATAAGTAGCAGTAAAAAATAGACATTTTTCAAAAAATACAAAATCCATTAAAACAAAATCAACTTACAACAGTAGCTTTAACTCATGTCTGATCCAATAACCTATCAATGGTTGAAAACATAGTTAGCAGAAATCAGTCCAACCCAGTTGGACTAGTTCAACCATGATACGTGAGGAAAAACGAATTGGTTCAACAAAAAAATGAGTTGGTTCAACTTTGCAACTTTTGCATGACACTTTTCCTAATTAGACTGACATCTAATTTTGATTCCCTATATGAAAAGTCTTCTTGGAGTGAGAATTCGAAGATGTTGATGCTTGTAAATATTTTACCAGCACTGTCATCAATGAATGAATCGATGAGTTGTCTTGATTTTGCTCTTGTGGTTTATGGTATAACTGAAACAAATTATAATGGTGCTTGTTCTATTATGAAATGAAAGTGATTGTCTTGAAATATAAGCGTCAACTATTTCTCATCATACATTGCAAAAATCTCTTGACCAAGAAATTAGCTTGACGACTTTTCAATTAAATATATATATATTTTTGCAATTTGATTGTTTTAAATTTGCATAATATGAGTTGTTGTTGTGACTTATATATAGTTGTAAGAATATTTATTAGAATTAGTCCAATTCGGTCGGACTAGTTCAACTGTAATTTATAAGAAATAATGAATTAATTCAAATAAAATATCAAGTAAGCAAGATAATTGAGTGATCAATATTAAATTGCGGTTAAACTGCACGTAAATAAAATTTTCATTTTCAAGATTTACAATTCAATTATGATAACATTTGTGAAAAGCGTTGTATGTCATCCGATAACCACTTGTTTGTGTATGTGCATATAAACATTTAGGCCTTATTTTTATAAGTCTTAATTGAATGAAAATATAATATACTTTTTAGTGTAAAATAAATATTAAAAATATATTTAATTATATTATATATTATAATTATGATTTGCTAAATATACTAATTGTGAGTCCACGCTAAATGTGGGTTTTAATTATATTTTTTAAATTTTTTTAAATATTTTAATACATGAACTATTATTATTATTTTATTAAAATTTAAATATTATTTTTTATAATTTTTAATATTAATATAAAAAAATATATGGGTCTGCCAATTTTATTATGTATGGGCAATTAAAAAAAAAAAAAGAAAGAAAAATGATATGATATGTATTGATATTGTCCAAATTTTGAATTAGAGTCTATGTAAACACAATGATATGAAAAGAAAAAGTTTATGATATAATTTTATCTAAAGTTAGTTTTTCAAAAAAATTACTTGAGAAAAACTTGATAAAGTATTATTGAGTTAAACTTTTATTATATAAATAGATACAAATATAAATTCTTAGATAATTAAATTGATTATGAATTGAAAATTCATTCAACTTATTTGATATTTTTATTGAATTTGAATGATATTTTTTTTTTATCAAGCCGGACTGAGTTTTATATAAATTTATCTTTTAATATAATGAACTTAAAGACAATTTTTATATATGGTATGATTCGACTTTTACTGAGTTTAGATGATTAATTAGGGGTATTTGATAATTCAATTTATTATTTAATTTAATATTTTAAGTACTTATTAATTTTAATATAGTTCGATAATATGAAATAATTCAATTAAAATTTTTCAATTAAGTCAAAAACCACTTAAAATAATAAGTTAAAATATTTAATTTAAAATTTTTACTGAATACAATAAATGATTAAATTTTTAAATAATTTATATTTTAAATACTATATCACTTATTCAGCACTTAATTTTTAATTTTACCAAATATCATCTAAGTGTAATAGTGGAATGAGACACAAAATGATCCATTTATGAACTAATCTATCATAACAGATTTATTTTGCCCCTAAAATTACAATTTTTTTTATTTCAGCAACTGGCTGGTTTGTAATATTTTATTAACTTTGAAGGAATGATATTGGACATTTGGACTGTATGATGATTTGAAAATTAATTAATTAAAGTGATCAGCAATTATTGTCAATAATAATACCGTTATTATAATTATAAACAGTGTACGCTGTAAGTCTGCAACAGTCGTGCCTCCAACTTGCAAAAAGCTATTTTCAATTTTTCATTATATCTCCATTTTTATATTAGTTTGTTGTTTGTTTAATTGTTTAAAAAATAATAACTTAATAGATTGTCAACGAGCTTTCGTAGCTCAGTTGGTTAGAGCACCCGTTTAGTAAGCGGGAGGTCTTGAGTTCGACTCTCAACGAAAGCAACGTTGAATTTTTAAACTTCCTTCTGGCGAGCGACGAGTCGTACATGTGCATTATACAGTATGTACTCGTTATTCAATTATTTTCACTAATATAATATGTTTTGTGAATTTTACATTTGAATCCTTAATTTTTAGGATTACAAATAGTCAGTTTTAATTAATTTAAACTACTTTCTAATTAATAATAAATCAACCACCTTATCTTTCATCATATATAACAAATTACAAAAATTATTTGAAAAAACAAAAAAATGTGATTATTTTTGTCACGACCCGATTCTTAGGCACGTGACCGGCACTAGGGAACGGGCAAGCTTAAGACTTCCAGAACCCGTAGTCAGCCTGACATATCTTACTATGAAGAAATATACCACGATATCAAATATTCATATCTCTGGGCTATGGGCTCACCTGTTAACAGAACCTGTGGCAATATATAATATATAACAATCATTATAACTCTTCAGGTTCCTGTTCAGCAGACTCTCTCATTAGTCAGCAAATCAGTTTATCTCATAATGCTGACATCACACATAATTATACAATAATTTAAATACAAACAAAATCTACTGTAATTGCAGATATTCTAGAATTATTACACACATCATAATGTACAAAATCCATTGCCGGAGGAGAAGGCAGGGAAACTCAACAACAGCTCATCCTGCAACCTGAAAAAAGTAGTGAGACAGGAATGAGCGCCTCAGCTCAGTGAGTGATATCAACCAATATACCAACCTGGTGTCCTAATGCCAATCTATCAATAATGCTCATGCACGTGTCACATAGACAGATAATCACATAATCTCAAACAAAGGATGGGAATCAGTCCACAGGATC
>CATKHJ010609583.1:0-28854 GCA_949750685.1 Vernicia montana
GATATGAACTCCTAATATAAGGAACTTTTATTGTGTCAGAATCAAGATTATCTTTAATATAGTTCCTGTCAAGTTCAATATGCTTAGTTCGATCATGTTGTACTGGATTATTAGCAATCTCAATGGCTGCCATATTATCACGAAACAAAACCATAGGTTTTTTTGGACCATAACCAATTTCCATTAAGAGAATTTTCAACCAAGAAAGTTCTGTGATTGCATGATGCATAGCACGATATTCAGCTTCTGCACTAGATAATGAAACCACATTCTGTTTTTTACTTCTCCAAGTCACCAAGTTGCCTCCAACAAATGACAAATATTCGGAAGTAGATTTTCTATCCAATCTACTACCAGCAAAATCAGAGTCTGTATATCCCACAACATCAAGATGTTCATGTTTGGAGAACAAAACACCTTTACCTAGAGCTGATTTTAAATAAACCAGAATCCGGTTAACAGCATTCATGTGATGATCACTTGGATTGTGCATAAACTGACTCACAACATTGACTGCATATGCTAAATCTGGCCTAGTGTGAGTTAAATAGATCAACTTCCCCATTATCCTCTGATATCTCTTTTTGTTTGTTGGAATTTGATCCGGATAAATAGAAAGGCCATGATTTACCTCAATAGAAGTATCTATAGGTTCACAGGCTGAGTTACCAGTTTCAGCTAGGAGATCCAAAGTATACTTCCTTTGGGAAAGAAACAGTCCTTGCTTAGACCGAGAAACTTTGATGCGTAGGAAGTATTTGAGAAGCCCCAAATCATTAATCTCGAATTCTTTGGCCAAATAGCTTCGAAGTTTCTCAAGTTCATCTATGTTATTACCTGTTACAATCATATCATCAACATAGACAAGAAACAAGGTAATATTATTATGATCATGTTTATAGAACAACATCAACATAGACAAGAAACAAGGTAATATTATTATGATCATGTTTATAGAACAATGTATGATCTGCCAAAGCTTGCTTGAATCCATACTTCTTCATTGCATGGCTCAATCTCCCAAACCATGCCCTTAGTGATTGCTTTAATCCATACAATACCTTTTTTAGTTTGTATACCTTTCCTTCTTCCAGTTTAAATCCTGGGGGTGGATCCATGTACACTTCCTTTGTCAAATCACCATGAAGAAATGCAATCTTTCTCATCAAATTGTCGTAGAGGCCAGTATAAATTAACTGCAAGTGACAGTATGACACGAACAATATTCATCTTGGCAACTGGTGCAAAAGTCTCCTGATAGTCAATACCATAGGTTTGAGTATAGCCTTTTGCAACCAACCTAGCCTTGTATCTTTCAACCATCCCATCTGACTTGTATTTGACAGTGAATACCCATTTGCATCCCACGGTCTTCTTTCCCATTGGTAACTCGACCATTTCTCAAGTAGAATTCTTTTGGAGAGTCATCATTTCATATACCATTGCATCCTTCCACTTAGGATCTTTAAGGCCTTCCTGAAAATGACTAGGAACATAAATGGAAGACAACTGAAGAGCAAATGTTAAGTTAGTTTTAGACAAACGGTGATATGATATGAAGTCAGAGATCGGATAAATAACATTAGAGGCTTTTGAAAAACCGAATATATTAGGTGCTTTTCTTTCACGAAGAGGATATCTCCTATTTTGATTAAAATTAAAATTGGGATTAGAAATTTCAAGAGATTCAGGAGAATAGGTACCTACCTTAGTTTCAGTCTTGGAAGATTCATCTGATGGTATGGTAATATCATTAAGAGAGGTACTATAATTAGAATGAGGCATAACAGTGATATCTTCCTTTCTCCTAGAATATCATTTCTCGAAAAAACGAGTTGGTCTCTCACTATTAGGTTCCTCACCATTAGGTTCGTTATCTAAAACTGAGGCTTCTCCAATTTCCTTAATATTCTTTGTACCTGAGACCCATATCTTTTTCACTCCCAACCATAGTTGCTCCTCTTCTTTACTACCTGTCTCCCCTTGAAGAGGAACCATAGATATATTTCCAGAAAAATAGGACTCATTTTCACAGAATTGAACATATTTCGACACATAGTAGGTTCTTGTAGGGGGATAAAAACATTTGTACCCTTTTTGTGAATTAGAATAGCAAAAAAAAAACACATTTGATAGCATGAGGATCAAGTTTATTTCTATGAAGAGAATGAACATGAACATAGCACATAGCAAAAAACCTTAGGGCAAATATTTAGAGCAGAGGGAACAAAATGAAATCTAGATAACATCCTTAAAGGGGTTTGAAAATCAAGAATCCTAGCAGGCATTCGATTGATAAGAAAATTAGCAATCATGACAGTTTCAGCCTAGAAACGTTTTGGAACATGCATAGTAAAACATAAGGCTTGAGCCACTTCAAGGAGGTTGTGATTCTTACATTCTGCTATGCCATTTTTTTGGGGAGTAAATACAAGTTGTTTGGTGAAGAATGGCATGTTGTTTCATAAAATCAGCAAGAGATTGATTCACAAACTCATGACCATTGTCAGAATGAAAAATTTTAATTTTTGTGTTAAATTGAGTGAGAATCATGTTGTAAAACTGATGAATAATATGTAAAACATCACTCTTAAATTTCATCAAATATACCCAACTGACTCTAGTACAATCATCAATAAAAAATACAAAATATTTATGTTCTGAAGCATAAGAAAAGACCCCACACATCAATATAAACACATGAAAAAGGAATAGTACTTTTATTAAAACTGATTTTGAAAGGAACACGATGGTTTTTAGCATAAATGCATTGTTTCACATCTTAAACTAGAAACAAAAATATTGAAAAATAATTTAGGAAACAAACGTTCTAAATAAGAAAAAGATGGATGTCCCAACCGATAATGCCAAAGGATAATTTTCTCTCTATCAGATGTTTCTCTCTTTGTTTGGAAGCCACGAGTAGGTACTGTTATGTCTCGATAATCCTCCAAATAATACTGACCATCCCTCTCCCTATCAATGCCAATTGTCATCTTTGTAAGATTGTCTTGGAAAACACAATGAATAGAGTTAAAAATAACAAAACAATTGAGATTCTTTGTTATCTTGCTAATGAAGAGGAGGTTATTTGAAAGTGTAGGTGCAAGTAAAACAGATGACATATAAAATGTTGGAGAAAGAGACATTTTCAGTTCCTGTGATTGGCATAGAATTCCCATTAGCAACCTGTACAAACTTAACTGGTGGAGATGTTAGAAAATCAACGATAGAAGAGTTAATAGTCATATGATCAGTAGCCCCTGAGTCAATAACCCAAGTATTAGGACAAGTAGAACTAATGGATAAATCAAAATTACCTTCTTGAGAAGATACCTGAGATACATGAGAAGTAGAAGATGGAGATGGAGCGGTATCTATGACAACAACATTATGAGTAGATTTCTTGTTTTTTCTCTCAGTTTGCTTGAGTTTATACCATTCCAGATAGTCATGCTTCTTCCAGCAAACATCAACTGTGTGTGTATATTCTTATGGTAGTGGGTGCAGAACCGAGATTGAGAAGTTGTAGAATCTCCAAGAGAAGAAATAGGACTGCTCTTTTGGATAGCTAGAGCTGAAGCCTCTGAGTGGTTTTCTGTACCCATGGTAACTTGTCGTCGTACTTCTCGACGAACCAAGGAATATGCTTCTAATTTCGGTAGTGGAGAAGTAACTAAAACACTTCTCACTTGATTTAAGTTATGATCAATACATTGATTTAAGTTATGATCAAGACCAGCAAGAAAGATATAAACTGTCTTATGAGATACGATTTCTATATTTTTTAATATCAGCAGCACATGTTATATTGTTTGGTCTTCGATAATCAAGCTTCATAAAAATTGAGTTCAATTCATTGTAATATTTTGCTAGAGGACGACCACCTTGACGTAATTGGAAAAACTTCTTCATTAGTTCATAAACTTGAGAAGAATTAGATACATCAGGGTAACTTCTCTTTACAGCATCCTATGCTTCCTTTGTTGTGCCACACTGCACAAAGTGTGATATTAGATTATCGCTCATTGAATTAATGAGTCAAGATTTGACAAGTGTATCTTCAGCCTCTTATTCATCATAGCCTGAATCATCTTTTGCAGGTGCAACATTTTTCCCATTGATATAGCTCTTTTTTTTTTCTTTCAGTAATATGCATCTCCAAAATCTTATACCAGACCTGATAGTTAGAGCCATCCAATTTAATATGAATGGATGAAGGAGCATCTTGAATGGTCATGGTTGATGTTTTCTTGCTGTTAATAGATTCACCATCAATTTTGGTAGACATACTGAGGTGCAGCTAGGATTTTAGGAAGGAAGGGCAGCTGCGGCTAGGGTTTTTAAGGAATAAGAGAAGAGCGGCTAGGGTTTTAGGAAGGATGAGCAGATGTGGCTAGGGTTTTTAAGGAAGAAGAGGTGGCAGATATTTTTAGAGAAAGAGGAAAAGATTATACCCTAAAGCTCTGATACCAAATTATAAATATGCGGAATGATTACTTTCATATATTTCAATAATATACATACAAGATACAAAGACTTATATATGGTAAATAGGTCAAATATATAGCTGTATATATATATTAATAAATTAAGGAAAATTATACAGGAAATATACAGAATAGGAAAGAGTCATAGCCCATTCCTGCTAACTAAGCTAATGTTGGTTGTTAAAAAATATTCCTTACCATTTTCTCAATATGATTTCTTATCCTGTTGATTTTGCATTTCTTTGAAGCAACTAATCTCTTGCACAAATTTTAGGAAAATCAGAGACACAATATCTCTGAGGACACATGGCAGCAAGTTTTAGCTTTTAGCCGATGCGTACATGAAAATCTTGAAGGGTATGATCCTGAAGGTACAATTACTTTGAATTTCAATTTATAGATTAAGCTACTTGTATGTAGCTATATTATGATGCTTAATCTGTCTTTTTATAGATGCTTGATGTCTTTTATTTACATGTCTACAATAGATCGACTTTTATTGATTTAAAAGATTATTGTCGGTGCTGTTGAATAAAGTGTTTTACCAAAATTGTAATTTCTTGTCATTAGCTGTACATGTTTTTACTTACAAGCATTGAATCCTCGATGTTCTATTAGTAATGTGAAACAAGAAATGCAGTAAATGGACAAACTTTATTGAACCAGTCATGAATGGAACTGATACCTGTCCTATGTATCATTGGTTACTACGCATTTTTTTTGTCCAATATCATGCTTTGGTTTTATGTGTTTGCATCTACTTCATGGTCATTTTATTTCTTTAAGTGCATTGAAATAAAGGGCATTTTCGCCCGCTTCTATATGTTTTTGGATTTTATTTTTACTATTCTCTTGATTGATGGGTTTTTCTTGAATCATGACATGATGAGTGTGGAGTGTCTGCATTAAGATTTATAATCTGAAATTGTAAGAGAGTGGTAGTTAAGGACGCATTACATCTAGGAAATGGGAAGTCTTAAGTCTCAGAAAATTCTCGCCTAGGCCTGGTCTATATGGACCTTCCTACATGAACTGAGATCCCACCGTAATTGAGACTACTCTCACATGAGATGAAATCCATTTGTATGGTAAGAGCGACCGTAAGTGAGAATGGTCTCCATATGTTGTGTCTAGGAAAGCATTACTCACTAAGTCTCCTTATACTCCGTCTGCTGTCGCACACATACAAACAGTTGTTTTAGAAGAGCATGTATGAGTTGATTCTGTTTTTCATTAAATATTGAAAAATCAATTCCTTTCTTGGTAAAAAAAAGTATTGTAGTAATGCTCACTCTTATTGGATCGATTTGCAGGAGCTTGGCCTGTTCTAATAGATGATTTTGTTGAGCATATGTACAGGTGTGCTTTCTATCACATATTCAGCAATATTCTTTGAATTCTGATGACATCCCTTAATGCTTTATCACCACTATTTTTATTGCTATTCTTCCTGTTAATTTATAATGAGCTATGTCGTGTGATCTGTTTCCTTTGTATTGCATGAATGTCTGCAGTATTTGCGTTTCTTATACCGAGCAATATTTTAATCTGTTTGACATGTGAATGACCTGCAGTCGTTTAATGTAGCTTGTTGAAAACTGTTTATCCTAAGTGATCTATACTGTGTCTTAGGTCAGGAACTAATAAGCTTAGAATTGAATTGATTCTCAGTTTGTCAAGAATATCAAATTCTAAAAACTAGTTATACTAGAAAATATCAAATTTTATCCATGGAAAGAAGTTAGTTCCTTAAAAAATGATTACATGTAAATATTTATAGTCAAGAATATAAATTTAGTGTCAGTTAGCCTGCTATAGGTAAGAATGTTGCGGGGAATTAGAGATTATAGCTTTTTTTTAAACTATTATTATTTGTGTATCATATCTGATTTGTCTTCTTGAAAACTTAGATAGTTGATCAGTCTTTGCACAAAGTAGTTTACTAGCCATTATGGAAATTGTTGTCAACGTTTTTCCTTTATCAAGAAATTTTTGATTAGTGATTTAGTATTTGGTAATGAGAAACTCTCCTAATCTTACTTTATTTTTTCGCGCTCTATCCAGAATTTGGTGACTAGTAGTTTGGTGCTTGGGATTTGGAAACTGATGGTTAATCTTATAGGTATTATTTAGCTTTTGTTCGGAGGTCAATTTTGTTAATGTTCAAGATCAGATTGTGGAGGAAAGGAATCCAAGTACAATCTTTCAAGTTTAGGGATAAAACATCAAGCTTATTTTAGTTGTGACATGACATTCATCTTCATTTTAAGTTGCGCATTTTGAAATTTTAATTAGATCATGATGCACATGTGCTGACATGCTGACTTTGCATAAAGTTAAGCATTGTCTTGTTAGAAGCAGGAGTTGTAAGCAAGGGCTAATTTCAGTTTATTTGTTCTACTGGGACAAGACTTGCCTTTGGTTATCCAATCTTATATTTGAACTGCAAGGGATGGATAAAAAAAAAGGTTTCATCTTTGTAGTTTGTACACAAGAGTTGCTTATAGAAGGGTTCCAGGATAAATTTGACCTACACTAATATTTGACTTAAGGAGGACTGTTGAGACAATAGTACCCATTTCTAGTACCATCATTGAAATATGCAAACACAAACAAGTAAAAGTCCAATCCACATGTTGGAAATTAAAACTAGTATTGGGTTTTTCTGACCTCTGTTTCTTAAAAATTACAGTCGAAACTAATCTTGCAATCAATCTTGGCTTGCAGGGTATCAGGATCAAACAAAGATCCTAACCTTTTCTGTAATTGCGGTGATTCAGAGTCTCAGTCATGCGTATTCGAAGACCCTCTTCCTGGTATATTATTTGAAAAAGAAAAATTTTATTTCATTTCCAAATTTTTTTGTCAACTACTTTCAAGAGTTTTGAACTTTTATGCAAGTGTATAAAACTTCAGCTCTTATTGGTTTTAAACATTAGTCTCAGCTGCTGTTGGTTTTTGTTGTAGGGTTGAAAGTTGCTCCTGGTCTGAAGAGGAAGTTGTCTAGTCTTCAAAATGAAGAAATGGAGTCAGATTATCACTTACCTGACCTGAATCTTATATCGAATTCAAAGAGAAACAGGCTGATATCTCACAGACCATTGAACTGGGAGGATAATCCACCAGGTAATTCAGCTGGTGACTGCATGGAAGTCATTAAACAGAATAGTCCAGTGGGATCTACCAAATCTCCATGTGCAGTTGAAGGTTGCTTGTCAAGAGGCTTTGCGGGACTGTTCTCAACTCGTTCCTATTTGCAACTTGATCGGGAAAGAAGAGTTTCATATACATAGAGCTTGCAATACAGAAAAAATGTCTTGCATGCTAATATGGTTTGTTATACTTGTATGTGTGGCTTGGGGTTAATATTTTTGTATACCCACATTTTCTAAATCTTATGTGGGATTATTTTTCTTCAATTCCAGAACAGGTATGGGGGAGTTATTGTTTGAATGTTACATCAGTACTCTGTTAATTTCGTAAAATCAATAAAATAATTATTTGATTTATTTGATTTCTTTAACTTGTAACAAATGATCAATAGTGCTGTCCTCATGCAAATTTATTTGATTTTAGTTATACATTTGTTTGATTTCTTGATCTGTCATGAGATTCTGGATAGTTAGAAGCAGTTAGAGTAGCCAATTGGTCCATGGGCGATTCTCAAAAATTCTAATAGAAACGAGGCAATTGTGGAAGTGTTGATTTGATCACATGAAAAACCCATCCAGGTAGGAACTGCAAAAGTCATCTTAGCTGAAAATTATCTTAGAAGTTGGCTTTACTTGTATAACCTTTATGCAATACAAGCATCAGGATCAAGGGTGCTATTCCTGTTTGTTAGTACAAGCTGCTCAGAAAGCAGAAACTGTCGAATGGATTTTAGAATCTGGAAATGCAACATTCTGGCCTTTTATACAGTAGACAACAGTCCTAGTTTCCCAAACATCAACAGGGGGCATTGCATGGATCATGTAGGCAATTTATAATCATAAATAATTCATTTTAGCTGCTTAAATATTCCTGATGCAAATATTCCCTACTCAGTCACATTGGAGACATTGGAGATACAATATTATAAAACTTCCAATTGATGAGTGAACTTGCTGGGGAGATAATAATTGAACTAGTTCTATCGACTTAATGCTTCACCTGATTTATTTGAAATAGAGTGTTATACCTTTGAAATGTATTGTATGATTGGATCCATCATTGCAGAATAAAGCTTTGACCCCTGTGGATATTCAGGCAGCTACTGCCTTATTCAATGTTTACTACATCACATATAAAACTGCAAATACAAGGTTTAAGAAAAAAGATTCAGGGTTTTAAATAAATAGTACAAGGAAAAAAAAAGTACAACATATCAAAACCATACTCATCCAATCTTTTGTCAACCAGAAAGGATTATAACTTCAGAATCAGATAGTTGATTACATCTAAAGCTATATGGTAGATGACAAATGGTCAACTGGCCTGTTTAATTCTAGCAATGGAAATGATTGGCCTCCTCGCCTAACCTCTCAGAATAGCATAACATGGTTCAAAATGTCTTTCAACTATATTTATCCAGAAATCAAGGTCCACTCTCCAATAGCATTTGGGTCAATTGTATATCAGATTAAGCTGATATAGTGCAAAAAAGTCGGAATTATGGAAAAGCACCTGCATTTACCACTGGTACTTGGCAGCAAGAAGGACCTCTTCATATTTCTCGGCAGCATGATCCCAGCTAAGGTCTTGCATCATCCCTCGTCTCTGAAGTCCTTCCCAGCTCTCTTTGTATTCTCGGTAAGTGAGCAAACAGTTCCCTAGTGCATGTATCAGTTTATTTGCTTCAGCACTATCAAATGTCCACCCAAGCCCTGACTCATTAAATGGATCGAAAGGTTGCACTGTGTCCCTCAGTCCACCAACAGCATGTACTACAGGAACTGTCCCATACATCATAGCATATAACTGGTTCAGTCCACAAGGTTCAAATCTTGATGGCATGAGCAAAATATCTGCACCAGCCGTTATCCTGTGAGCTGTCTTCACTGAAAAACCAACCCATCCCCTCACTTTGTCATTATGCTGGCTTTCAAATTGTCTAAGCATCTGTTCTAAGTCTTTTCTGCCGGTGCCCAACATGACTAGTTGCATATCCTGACCCATCATCCATGGAATTGCCTCAGCTATGAGATCAACGCCTTTCTGATGATCCAACCTTCCAATGAATCCAATAACAGGGACATCTGGACGGATGGGCAAACCAAGCTCCTTCTGTAAGGCTGCTTTGCACTGAGGCTTGCCAGTAGCAAGTGTTTCCAAGGAGTAGTTAGTATAACCATCTGAAGTCAGATGAACATCAAATTTTGGGTTCCATTCTTTTGCGTCAATCCCATTAACAATACCCCTCAATTTCCAGTCATTTTCATTTATAATTTTGTGTAGACCCCAGCCACCTTCAGATGTTTTGAGCTCCCAGGCATATCCATGACTAACAGTAACCACTCGATCTGCTGTCTTTAGACCAGCTGCAAAGATATTGAAATGCTCACCACCAATTGGGTCATTCAATTTGAAAACATCGATGTAGTGTTCTGGTAGATCCAAGTAAGAGAAATCATCCACCGGCCCCCGACCCTGGAAGCAATACAAAATTTTAAAGCTTAAAACTGGTAAAAGTTTCAATCTGTTTGCTAAAGAGATCTTAGTAATGTATCAATGAATTCAAAGTTTGAAGATCACTTATTTAGGTCTATGCTGAGATAGTTGACACAATTACATGAATAAGAAAAACTTGTGAATGAGATCTGAAAATTGGAATGATCTTATAATCTAGGCTTTTATCAGTAGTTCTGTTCCCATTTTCACATAAAGATAAATTCTGTATTGAATGATAAATTCATGATCTTAATTGTAATTTAAGTATCAATTCTCTCTCTTTTTTTTTTTCTTCTTTTGCAAATTGTTCTTTTCAGCAGGATCCTGAACAACTTTTCCAACACTTTTTGAGGATCTACTGTCTAACAAGGTTTAAAGGGTTGGTAAGAAATGCAGCTCTCCTCCAGGTTGTAGCTAGTGGTGGCCACTACAAATAAATTATGACATTCTATATCATCCACATGTAAGATAATAAATTAAGGTGACAAGATGAATGCCCTGGAGTCATTTGAAGATTAATGGTTAAGTATGGAGCAAGCATCCTCAGGTAACAAAATGATGAAAAGAAACAAGATATCTAAGGTAAGCATCATGCTCTTTAGATATGCCGTGTTCTTTCAATATCTTAAGGAAAAAGCATGGAAAAAATTCACATATGATGATTCTCCTCCAGTGGAAGAATTGCAAGCTGTACAAATGTACAACAATATACACATTTAGCATGAACATGAAAACCTTTTCATTCAGATAATGCACGTTGACTACCAAAACCCAGTTAAGCACATTTATTTCACCATTCAGGTTATTGAGGCAGTATTAAAAATAAGTGATTCAGTGATAACACATTACAAGAACAGATCTAGTATATTGCATTTAGATTCAGAGAAATGAAACATATTGAACAAGGAACAAACCTGGTGAGCAATGTTATGAATTACAAGAACAGATCTTGTATATTGCATTAATCCATTATCCCGATAATATGCTTTCAGATACACTGGTAACAATGCTGTATGCCAATCATTTGCAATGAAAACCAAATTTCCATCCCCATAGCAGACTCCACCACATGGGACGTGCCAAGGAACCTAGAATACAACAATTTCTTTATGAAACTTGCCAGAGAAGAAGACAAATAGTTTACAACCAGGAAAAAAAATAAAAAAAACCATCTTAAATGTTAACAAAGGCAAGCATGTAGTATCATCGTTTCAAATATAATCAAAATCGTTTGAGTGCGAGTAGTCTCATTCCCATATCCAAAGAAGAAAAAAAAATTGTTTGGAAGAAACCCAGTACGTGGTTTATAGTGTTTAGTTTTGGTTTATCATCGACTTTAACATAAAGGTTTTATTCCCTGTTTTTAACTACATTACATGACAGAAGATTTTCATTGCTAGAACTTATGGAATGCAGAATTTGCTAGGATTGACACAATTAGAATGAGCACTCAGTCAACTTCTAGAAATACGTTAATGCCTTCCACAGGTATGTACCTCAACAGCTGCTTTGCAAAATAATACCATGCGCTTTAAAATATCCTGCACAATAAAACCAAATAGATTTAAGACTTCAGTGTTATAATGCTTAGATGGTCAAAATAAATCATGCAGTTTGAATCTAATCAGATAATAACAATCAACTATCACATTTATTGAGATGCAACAATTTTTTTCATATGAAAAGTAAAATCAGTAAGGAAAAAAAAGGAGTTCAACTTGGAGGATTAGTTACCCTTCTAAACCTTCTAATTTCTAAACAAGGCAATACATAATAAAGTTAACAACTAATTAAGTAGTGCCCTCCAATTGTACTTAATAGTGCTTATAAGGCACTTCAGTTAAAGCCTCAGAAGCAGATGCCCATAGAGAAACCAGGAAAACCACCTTCTCTCATGACAAATAAAAGAAAAAGCCTAGACCTCAACAACCAAAACCGCTTTGGAATCCTATCTACAACCAAATGCTCTCCAGTCTAATCTAACAAACATCTCCAAGTGTCTTGACAAACCCCCAAAAAGATGATTTCAAATAGCTCAAGTGACCTCACAACGTAAAAACAATTGAGAATGAAAATATACTTACAACACATAATACATCAATCTTGAGATAAAACCTTATGGGGCTTCCTCTTTTGTAGCAAGTCATTAACTTCTAGAGAACCACAGATAAAAAAAGGGATACATGGGGCCTGTTTACTTGTAGGAAAAAAATCTGTTTTCCATTTTCAGTTTTCTTCGAAATTTGTAGTTTTTATTTTCCAAGGAAAATTTGGAAATTAACAGAAAATCATTTTCCAATTTAGAAAATTAGAAAACATGTTTTTATTATAATTCTTTTATATAGTTTTAATACATGTTATCATTTAAAAAAAAAAAAATTTAATGTACACAAAAGAAAGAACCAGTAATGAAAGCAAGGAATGGGTAAAGAAATACAGAAATTAAAAGAAAAAGATAGAAGAATTGATATGCGGCCTAAGATAGTAAGAATGATAAACAAGAACGAATTAAAAAGAAAAAAGAAAAAAAATTGAGGCTTGGGATGGCCAACAAAAGGCCCAAAACAAGAATGGTTATGAAAAAAAGAAAAAGAAAGAAGTTTAATGCTAGGGCTGGGATTTGAAATTCAGCTACTAAGCATCAATAAGAATGGAACTCAGAGGACTATTTTCCAAATGAAAAATGGACTTGTAATAAAGGAAAAAACATCTTATGTAGTTTTCTATGGGTCAATAACTGGAAAATCCAATTTTCAGTTTTCTATTTGGAAAAATGTTACATTTGAACTTGAAACTCTATTTTCTAATTTTATTAGAAAAAATATATATATATATAAAACTAAGTTTTCTGTAAGAACACACGCCCCAAAGTTTGTAAAATGTGCATTAAGTTGCAATGATTAATTGGCAAGATATAGAAATTAAGTTCTTAGTTTAAGCTCACAAAGCAAAAAGTTATCTTACCAATCTGTTTCCACCATATATATTATCCTTTATGTGGCGAAATGGTGGACAGTCAATGAATACAAAATCAACTCCATCAATGAACGCTTGGAAGTAAGATACTTCGAAATCCTGCAAAGTGAGATAATTTCATGATTGAAAGTGACAATTTTTATCCTTCAAACAACATGATCAGGGTTAGTTATAGCTAAATGCTGCGGATGTTGCACACCTGCCCGTCCACCTTATACCTCTTTTGAACTCCAGTATCCTGAGCTTCAGCATAATTACCATACCGAGGTGCCACAACCTAAAGGAGAAATTAGTTAGGAATCAAAATGCAGAAGATACAGTACCATTTTGCACTTCTGAGGATAAAAAAATATGTGGCCTATTGATAGCATGATGTAAATCATACTCCCAAGCATATATAAAGACGAGACTAATACAATGCAATTTTGAGCTTTTAAAAAGTCTCTTGGATATCTTCCTCTATTTTAGCATTAGCAATGTAAACCAAATTGCCAAGTACCTCAGGACAAGACTCTAAATGCAAGCCCAAATCTGCGGATTTTTGACATGCTGATAAAACATATAGTAAACATTCAGTTGCTTAATTCCATAATCTTTTTTACTCTCTAGATTATTGCTCAACATAGAACTTTTTGGAAAATATATCCTCTTTCATTTATCCTGGTATTCTCATATTTGGTTAATTGTATAGAGAAGAAGAACTACAGTACCATAACTCGATGTCCACGCCGAGCTAAAGCCTTTGGCAAAGACCCAGCAACATCTCCAAGGCCACCTGTGAGAACCCTATGTATCAGTCTAAATGATACAGGTGAGGGCATATTCAGACACACATTGCACTTAAAGATGTAATACCGGTTTTAGACCATGGAGCACATTCTGCAGCTACCAAAATAACATTCATGACATTGGACCCAGCCAAAGGAGGTGGTTTTGCGTCTTCAGTCATAGAGTCACTTTCAACATCATCAACCTCAGGTAAAGTAGATTCACTTGAAACTTCAGTCTTTTCATCATTTATAGTGGAAACTTCTGAGGTGTTTGAAAGAAAAGATGGCAACTCATCTGACCAAACTTTCTCTGAACTCATCTCGTTTAACTGGTTGGTAGAATTCTTAACAGAGGAGGCTGTTTTAGGAGATGCCTGTTGTTCAAGTTCCTTTTCACCTTTAAGATAATCATTACTAATAGCTGAAGATGCAGGTTCCGGTACCTCATCTGCAGTTGAATGGACATAGCTACTTGGAAGAATGTTTCCATTTTGTTGTGCAAGTATATTCATACCACCAGTTGAAGCATCATCTGGATTTTGCAAAGAGCTCTCCCTCTGGTCATAAGAAGTTTTGTCTACTTCTTGGTTAACACTGCTATTTCTTATAGAGGAAACTAGTTTCCTTCTTTCAGAAATCTGCAGAGGAAGAACATGCTTAAGAACAGTATTCAAATTCAAATTCTCAGTAATAATGAATTAATGAGTTGAGGGTGATTTTGACCTTGAAAAAAAATGACATTATTTAAAGCAAAGAAAATGATCTAATATAACAAGCTCCAATATGTTTAGGTTTTCAATGGTAGGGAAAGAAATTGATATAATATTCAAATTATGATCAAGCTATAAAATCAAATTCTTATCAAGCCACCATGCTTATGGAAGAGAATGATGAAAGCTAAAGGAACGATAACCCAAAGATAATAGGTTGTACTAACCCATAGATAATAGGCCATTTACATAGAATACTCAAGAAGTATATTATAACCAACCAAAGTTTAGTTGTCTTTTACCAATTTGTGATTCTTCTAAGAAATATAGGCCTAAATAGGGGCATAAGGAATTTAAATGCATGAAATACCTGGGAGAGAAATGTTTTTCAATTATATACCGGCCAAATGATTTATTTATGGCTCAAGGTCTATCTAATACTACAGATGAAATAGTACGAATCCTAACAAAATCTATTCCACCTGAAGGAGCATTCATCTAATCCATTAATATGATACTAACATGCCTCAATATTCACCATGTGTTAGTCTGATCCCCGCAGGCCTATAATTACAGAGAATGCGCTCTTTTGTGGTATGAGACTCCACTTAAGAGCCAACTAGTTTTGTAATTCATATAGACATGTCTAATTTTTATTTAAGGTTAACTTTTTCTATGTAAAATCAAAAGGCATTCTTTTTTCATAAAGGCTACCAAGTAGTATTTTTTTTTTTCAAACATTATATGGACACATTCATAGTTCGCTCATCAATCACATAGCTTTTCCAAGCAAAGCAAATTCCAACAATTGGCTTCTCATCAAATCATATTCAATTTCCAACATTCTAGGAAAGTTCATATTTCGCCAGTAACACAAACCATCAAAACCCACAAACTTTATCATCAAAATTCAAACTCAAATAACAATAGCAAAGCAGAATTCACACCAGAAACTCAAAATCTAGCATTACAAACAATACCAATGGACAATATGTCACCTGCTGAAGTAGGTCCCTTTGTAAAGCAAGAACTTTCTTGCTCTTTTCAATGGTGGCTTGAAGAGTATCCTCTGATCCATCACCACTAACACCATCCTTACCAGTAGCTCTCACAGGTTTTAATCTCAGAGAAAACCCATCATTAGGAACAGCAAAATTAAAAGACTTTTTTGGTCTATCTAAGAAAAAGGGGAACCTGGGTCGCTGTTGGTTTTTTCCATGGAGAAGAACAAAACTTTCTGTGTAGGTTTCAAGAATGAAAGGAAGTGATCCTATAGATGCCATTATATTGCTCGATGAATTGCCTCAAAGACACAACAGACTGATACTAATTGCTATGGCGTTCATCAAACTGGGACCTTTTCTCTAAAATGGGATTAACCCAGTGCAAGAAATGGAGAGATAAACAAAACCCAATTCAGGAAATTGGGATGTAACGATGAATCAATAGTGACTGAGCAGAAAAATCTTTGCGTCGGTTGATCGAAATGGGACCCGCAAGAAAACAAATCATAGAGAGTTTGGCTAAGAATTTGGTAGCAGAAATCAATGTTTGCTGGAGATTTTAAAAATTTTTGGATTTGCATTTGCTAACCACAAAATACTATCTGGTTGAGAGAGTCTCCTAGAGTAACTTTGCCATACGATTATTTTATTCGTAATCCTTTCAAAAAAAATTTTTTGCCAAATTAATCCTTTCAAATTAGTAAATAATAATACTAATAATCTTTTAAATTATTAAATTTATTTTATATGTATTAAACATAATATTATTTATTACGTGTGATTAAATTAGTGTGATATAATTAAGTAATTTTCGGACTGTTATTATTCTTTAGGGGTCTGGGCAAAAAAAAAAAATAAATAAATTATTCTTTTGGGGACTTAGGCATCTTTTTTACATGGCCCATGCCACTAAAATTAGGGTTCTTAAAATATCAATAATCAAGAAAAAAGAAATCCTACAAAACTTAGAATTTCAATTAAAAAAAGGTCGTATTCCATAGAATTTTAAAACGTGGAGGTTGGTCAGGAGTCAATTAGGTTTGAAATGAAATTGAATTGAAACTACTAGTTTGAATTGAAACATGTAATTGCAAACTACTTTGATTTTGTGGGTAGGATTTTACTATTTGAAAAAAGGAAAAAAAATCTTGTGGGCTCAATGATTCTAGGAAAGAAAGGAAGATTTTGAAAAGTTGTTTTGCTAAATATTAGCTAAACTATACGTTTGTAGGGCTAATAAACATGTTTGTATAAAGTTGTTTCTGGTACACTTTTTACTGATTCATCACTTTTTCATAATCTTCTTGTTTTAAATTCATTAGCTGCTTGTTTTAAAATTTAAATACTAAGCCATTTTTACTTTACAAAAGTTCTCCAAACAATATATATGAAGTTCAATTGAGATTGAGGATTGATTGGGTTATGCCACTTTTGGGTAAATAATCTTCATGCTATAAAAAAAAATTATTTAATTGAAAGATCAATATAATATAAATTTGATTCCAATTGTTATTTTATTGTAATGAAAAAAGTAATTTTTTTTTTATTTCTTTGACTCATCCTTTCAATTGAATAAAAAATATTATTTTATACATCAAAAAGTAGATTTAATAAAAATAATTAAAAGTGAAAAATTATCTCTTATCCTTATTCATAAAGTATTAGTGCTTCCACTTATTTAGCTTAAATAATAATAATAAAAAAATTACTATTTTAATGTGGCATAGAATAAGTCTCGTTTACATTAAATGTATATACTAATCTAATGAAATAAGAATGTATGGATTAAAAAATAATATTAGTATCTTTTCACTCGGTAAAAAATAAAAAGGATATCAATGTTTTTTCACTCTGTAAAAAATAAATAAAATAATTATATTGACTAAAATATCTTATCACTTATTAATTTAGTGTATAAAATAAATTTATATACTTAATATAGGTAAGAATTTTTCTGTACCACAACACAAACTGCTTGTTGGTCCAAAATATGATTGTAGTCATAGGATGGATAGGAGATGAAATCATTTTTGTAAATTTCATTAATTTTCTTTTATCCTTTTTTATTTTTTATTTTTTAGGGATTATCCTCTTGTTAGTTTTTAGTGATTTGATGCAGTTAGGGCTTGTTCCAAGCAAAATCAGTGTAATTACAATAACTCAATAGGTTAAAGGGCGCCAATGATGAAGCAAAATGAAGATTTAGATTTGGAGATAATTTGACATTTTTTTTTTCCAAAAAAAAAGAAATGTTGATATTAATAAAGCCTAAAGCCCATAGCAGTATAATTTTTGTCCTTATAAATAAGTTTAGTCCAACTAAATACAGATTTATAGATCAAAAAATTCACACATGAACTACCCATCAATGAATTTAAACAAATGAGTTTCAAGCCCAAGAGACAACCAGCTCAAAAGCCTACACACAACAAATTATAATTGAGCTTTTGTGCCCTCTCCTTTTCAGAAGCATATTCCTCTTCATCTAGCACTGTCATTAAGGGTGAACAAAATCGAATTGATTGATTTGATTTAGTTCGATTCAATTTATTTAGCACATTAGTTCAATTCGATTTTAAATATGATAAATCGAATTAAATTTTGATTTAATTCAATTTTTATTAAAAAAATTTGGTTAAAATTAAACCGATCGAAATTTATATACTTCCTCCTCCCAAATTGATAGACAAATTTTTTTTTAATTGGCATCTCAAATTATAGGCACATTTTCATTTTAGAATAATAGTTTAGATAGTATTTTACTAAAATATCCTTATTTATTTAACATTTGTATTAATAAACTCATTATTTAAATTAGCTATTGTCAAGACCCGAATCTCGAGGCACGTGACCGGTACTAGGGAATGGGAAAGCTTAAGACTTCCAGAACCAGTAGTAAGCTTGATAACTCACTAAACGACTAAACAATCAATATGACGATTATAACTGTCATAAAATAAGGGCTGAGAGCCCACCTGTTAAGCAGAACCTGCTAAACATCATATCATATCAATGCCACTCAGGGCAATTATTTCAATTTCATCAAATCATCACCAGGTTCATGCTTAACAGAAAATCACAGCATCCATAGTGAGAAAACTTAGCTATCCTCCAAAACTTAACAATTAAAACAACTAACCCAATAATACAGAGCTTCAGAAAATTTGAAAATAACAATGCGGAGTTCTAAATTTAAAATACAGAATAATATAATATTTTTATTACATAACTGAATAATAAAATAAATTTTACTGCCGAAGGAGGAATGATAGGAATAACTCGACTACTGTTTACTTCTCAAGCTCATCCTCCAACCTGGGGAAAAATATTGAACAAGAATGAGCGTTCGACTCAATGAGTTATATAGTTATCAATATAACATGTCATTCGAATGTCGAAAATGTTAATGAATGATGTCAACCAGGCAAACCAATACATAATCAACCAAGGATATGAATTAGTCGATAGGAACCACAACAAATCTCAATATGGGGAGCCGATCCTCCTATCCTGGCTCTCTTAATCCAAAACTGTCTCTTAATATCCATCATAGGGTCCCAACCGTCCATGGCCAAAGCCACGTAGCGCTGACCTAACTGGCAGCAGCGCTGGGCGATGAGCAAGCCCCCAAGCCGTCATACACCAGTCATAGCTCATCAAATCATAATCATAACCACGATCATGTGTGGTTATATGTCATCCTAACTCAATCCGAACAAATACAAGTAATATACAGCACCAATATAACATAATAATCACATACATATGCTAGAATGCTTAACTTATATTCATAATGCATAATTATATATATATAGTATACAAACAATCAATGCATGTATGCAAGTGGAATATTAATTAAACAAAATGAATGGAGTATTATATTAAGCTATATAACTCACAAATTTGATAGAATTCAACTAGCTCTCCTCGAAGTGCGACATCTCGCAACTGAAATATGCCTGAAACACCAATACTGTATAACAGAAAGATTATCATAACACTGACCACCCTATTACGATATACACAAACAACTCTAAAGATTATGCCGAGATTTCGGTAGAGTCTCTCCTATAACTAGAACTTAACCCCATTGAAACAAAATAATTAAACACTTCAAATCTGTCATCAAGGCTCACAATAATCAATCACAGCTCAACGACCCCTCATGGATCTCCAATTCAACAATCATAAAAAAAAATTCAATTTATCAATTAAAATCAAACTCAATTCAATATTTGATTGAAACAATATAAAACTCATACAACATTATTTTCATTTGCTTATAATTTACTAAAACTTATAACTTAAATTTCATGAATTTACAAACAATTTACATAAATTAATGGTCATCAAAAAATTTATATTTAATTGAGAATAATTCGTTTCTAACTTACTGGAGTGAAATTTGGCGAAACTAATTTCAGAAAACTACTCTGGAGGTCGAAAACTAATTTCTGAGACACAGTCACCGAAGTCGTTGCCGATCGCTGGTCTGCACCACCACCATGCGCCACCGCCGATCACCAAATCAGGAAAGGTTGGTGGCGTTGGAAAGCTCTTTACTCCAGGAACACAAAGGTACTAGTCGTGCTTGCTCACTCGCTGAAAATTGGCCGAAATTTTGTCAGAAAGTCGCAAGCTTCACGGTCTCCAATATCCATCTTCGTGAACCTTAGGTAGCGAGTAGGTATCAAATGAAAGCTAGAACCAAGAGGAAGCCATAGGAACTGAAATCATTAAATTTGGAGTTCAATTGAAAGAGTTATGGCTAATCAAAATTTTTTAACCAATATGGCCACTGGAGCTATTTTGGATGGCAATATCTCATTAATCGGTGACCGGAAAAGAACAAGACTAGTGTCAACGAACTCATCTCACAGCTAGCTACACGAAGGTATAGGAAGTGTCGATCACCTCCCTCTTGTTTGGCAAAAAACTGTGACTAAAGTGGCTGCCTTCCCCATTTTTCTTCTTCCTCTTCTTCTGCTGCTTCTTCTAGCCGTGCCAGCAAATTTAAAATCTGCTGCCACGTGGCGGCCTTGGGTTGGTCCTCTCTCTCTCTCTCTCTCTCTCTATATATATATATATATATATATATATATAATTTTTAAAAATTTATAAAAAATTCATTTTAGGTCCAAAAATTATAAATAAATAGTTAATGGAATCCTTGTGAAATGTACTTCATTTTGGCATATTAAAACTTGAAAAATAGTTTCTTTTCAATTTATTAAAAATTACTTGAATATAAATTTAATTTCCAAAAATTCTTAAAAATTATTACTTAATTACGAAAATATAAAATTTATTACTCTCATATATAATTTTACCAAATATGAATTTTTATAACATCCAATTTAATTTAATTAAAAATTAAGGGTGTTACAGCTATATTTATATTTTCAAAAATACATTAATATTCATTAATACAAGAGTTGGGTTCCAAGAAATTAATCTCATGACTTCTAAACTTCAATCACTTTTTTTTTCCTTACTAATATGAAAAACAACATTATTCCACAAAAATATATTGGAGAATGAAAAAATTATTTCACAAATTTTTTTTAAGTTGTGAGTTACTGCAAGGATATTTTTAGAAAAACACATTAAAATTAATGATTTTAATTAAATTAACTCATAATTCTTAATCCATGTGAAAAATTAGTTGTGTTTATTAATTTGAGACGGAGAAAATATATATATATACAAAAATGGTTGACAGATCAATTGATCTAGATTAAGAGAGATCTCTCAATAATTATTAATATTAGTGAAAAATAATAAAACATATAATTTAACAAGGTTTTAAGGCGTGTATCTTCCTGTCACTTTCCTAAAGGTTTATTTGCTCTCTAAATTGCAATGAGTACAGCAAACCCTTCAAGATACAATGAAGCTACTGAAAGCACCTTACAATAGGCGATATTAGTACTGGCAGTTTTACGTGAAATTCAGTACTGAACAATAGATGAGATTTTTGATTCTGCAGAAAACCTAACCCAATGATATGTAAATATAGAAAATTAAGAGATAGAGATAGAATACAATCTGTTAGGTTAACATATGTGATCTGATTAGATTATAAAATATTTATAAAATATTTACCTAATCTAATTAGATAATAATTAAATTTAAATTATATCAAATAAATTATTAGAAGTAAAAATAAAATAAAAAAATAAATCGATTTTACTGCACTGTACGTGCCTATAAAAGCGCCTAAAATGCGTCATATGCGTCGCGCGCTCGCGCGTGTGATGCATGGTAGCATAATTTTTGTTAGGCCATTTGACATTAGAATAAGTAAAAGGCAATATAAAACTTTTAAAAATTTCACCTAAAAACAATGTGCGATAAGTAACATTTTGAAAAATGTCCAACAATTAATATCTTATAAGATTCTATTGGTAATTTTTACTTTTTTCATTGGAATTGAAATTTTTTTAAAATTTTCATTCTCTCTCTACAATTAAAATTAAATTTTCATTATCTCTCTTCAATTAATATTCAAATTTCAATTTTTCTCTTTCAAATTTTCATTCTCTTTCTTTAATTAATATTCAATTTTCAATATCTCTCTTCTAAATTTTCATTCTCTTTCTTTAATTAATATTCAATTTTCAATATTCATCTTCCAAATTTTCATTATCTCTCTTTAATTAATATTCAATTTTCAATATCTCTCTTCAATTAACTTTTCTACATCTAAAGATCTTGAATTTGAAATTCAAATTCAAAATTTGAATTATTAATAAATTTAGATACAAAAAATTTTAAGAAATTAAGAAAAATAATTACATATCTAGAAAAATTAACAACGAAAATGATGATCATATAATTAAAAATTAAAAAAAGAAATTAAACCTAAGAAATTTTTTTAGACCAATTAAATATCTTTGTTATGTTGGATTTGATGATAACAGAGTTAAATTTTTAATTTTTGGAAGGCAATTTAAAAAAACAATACTCATTTTTTATTTTTCACAAACAAATCTATGTCATATATATATAAGGGATACTTTCACATTCGTCTCCGATTATACATAATTATTACTGTTAATACTAATGTTAATAGTAATTTATCATGCATATATATAAAGTTTCTATTATATTTCGACATGAATAACGTAATAAATTCCAATGAAAATATAGATTAAAAAACAAAAATTTAAATATGAGCTAAATATATATTTAATGTACATAATTTATTATTTCCTAAAAGTAGTCAAATAAAATTTATAAAATCAAACATAATTTTAAAAGGTATATGAATCTTTCCAGGAGAAATTATAATCAAATTCAAATTTTAAATTCATTTTAGCAGTTTTGATTGTTTCTAAATAGTGTTTTTTTTTTTATAGTAAAATTCGTGGATTTTAAACAGTTTTCGAGTATAAATTAGCTTAGAGTTATTTTTTTTCCCTCTGGTTTACTAAGTCATAGTTTATATTTGGAGAGGATATGATGTTGACTTGAAAACTAATAAAGATATATATAATTTATTATTTATAAATAATAAATTATATATACATGTATATAGATAGGAATGGATTATAGGTAAAATATATACTTGTAAAATTAAATTGTGTCTATTCTAAATCCAATTAGCACTATATCTTAATAGTACTTGAATATGCCAAAACTTATTTAAATTTTTTATATGCTATTTATTTGAAAATAAATTTAAAATATGATATTCTATGTAAAATATATTTAATTTATTTTTTAGTAAAATATCTAAAATTTAAATAAATAAGACTATATAAATTTTTATTTACATTAATATGTAAGTATTTTTTTGGATGCACAGTTAATCATTTAAAAAAAATTATTTATCCATTTAAAACTATATAGTTTGAAGTTTTGGAATTATACAACATGTTATTATATACTGATAGAGTTGAAGTTGATGTAATCTTTTTTAATTGTTACTAAACTCAATATATAACCAGCTTATAACTCAAAATGATCCAACTTGATTCATCTAGTAACACCACATAAGTTATGATGAATTTTATGAATTATTGAAATCAACCATTAAAACGTTTTTATCAGTTTAAAAAGAATGTAACTATGTGAGTAAATTTTTAAAAATTAGTAAATAAATAAGGATTCTATTCACTTAAAATTATATTGATAATATTAAAATTATAAATATTGAATTTATCAATCTATCAAATTTATCATGTTAAATATCAAGAATATTAAATAAATTATAACAAGTAATATGAACGGACATATATATTCAATATAATTGAATGGAATAATAACCATTGGTGTATATTATATAATAGTAATATAATTGAACTCACACACACACACACACACATATATATATAATTTAAGATGTATAAATCGAATTATGTTCAATAAATTATAATAATTGATTGAATTTTTATAATTACATATTATCAAATTAATCAATTTATCCAACTAATTACTTTATACTTTTTTTTGTCGTCCTATTATTATTATTATTCTACTAAAAAATTATACTTTTAAATTTTGAAAATCATATTATATGATATATAAAACTACAAATAAATTTATGAATATTTTAAACTGAATGGATTACATATTAAAATTTATATATTCATCTTATATTCAAAACTAATGAGACTTTGGTTTAATATTACATAGTCGTTTCTAAAATTAAATGGTCTTGAGTTCGAATTTTAATTGAAGTAAAAAAATTACAAAAAAAAAAAAATTAGATTCAAATATTAGCATAAATTCTATAAAATTAAATTCTAATTTATTTTAGATACAATTAATATTACACCTACCTCTATTATTATTATTACTCTTCTTAACTATTTTATTTTATATTAGTTATGATATTTATTTTTATAGTTGTTTTATAAGTTTATTATTTAAAAAAATAAATATTTTTAAGTCAACAAGTTAAATAAAATAATTTAACGTTCAAGTAAGAGAGAAACATATATATATATATATATATGTGTGTGTGTGTGTGTGGTTACAAATAATATATATTCTTAACATATACTTGTAAAAAAAAAATTTTATCTACGTGGCGAGTAGTATAAGATTTATAAAATAATAAATAATAATAAAAAAAAGACAGTAAAAAAAATGATAGTAAGAATATGTGCCATCCCCTTTTTCTTTAGTCCCTAACAGGGTTTTAAATAACGGCCGATACGTTACGTATCGACTGTTTTGTATAAATTTTTGAGGGGTCTGATACGTTATTTGAAAGTTACATATGTGCTAATAAAAATTAGTCCAGAATCGGTACTCAATTACCTGATACACAATGATACAGCCGTTATTTAGCGATACGGGCATAACGTATCAGTATAAAAAAATTATTATTATTATATTTTTAAATTTTTTTAATGTAAATTATGAATATATTATTCAAAAGGACTATTATTTATATTTTTCATATTTTTTTAAATATTTTATGAGTGTAAATTATTGGTATATTGTTATTTACATTATTTATATAAGAGTCCTTTTCTTCTTCTTCTTTTTTTTTTAATGTATTTATAATATTATTGATAGTCTTTATAAAAGTCAATTTTTTTTTAAATTTTTTTATTTGAATGTGTAAATTATTAATTGAATTTTACATTATAACCATATTTGTCTTCATATATTTATAATTAAAAATTGAAATGATGGGCTTGTAGTATTTTATTAACAATTTATGTAACTTAATTATTGTTATTATGTATTATTCATAAATATGTTATGTAATTTGAACGTTTATAGTTTAGACTATATTTATTTAAGTATTTATTAATTTATTGTATTATATTTTGGATGTTACAGTATATTTTTTGTTGATTTGGATTAGTTTGCTAACTATTTTTAAAATTTACGATAGCGACGATCGATTTAATCTGTTTTAATATGATTCAGTCCAATTTTATCATACCGATTTCAATATCAATACAATATATAAAACCATCATTTAAAACCTGGTGTCTAAGCCCCTTCTCATCACTCTTCTTTCAATGTCAGCCCCTTCTATCAATGTCATGCCAACACACACACACACACACACACCTTGCAGAAATCAGTGTTTTTGTTGTAACAGTGATTTCTCTATTTTTTTTTTACCGTTTGACATGATTTAATTGGATTACAAAACACTTTATGAATCACTGTTTAAAAAAAAAACAGTGACTCACAAAGCTTTTATTTTATTTTTTATTTTTTTACTTTAACTTTAGCTTTTGTTTTTACTTTTATTTTTTTACCTTAAATTTTAAATAGGCTTACTTTTTAAGTTTTTTATATTTTTTTAATTTAAACTTTTAAATGGGTAATAATTGTTATTATATATACTAAAACTTATGTTTGAGTTACTGTTTATATAACACTACTTCTTAAAACTCTTAAACAAAAAAAAGGAAAATTAATTGGGCATATTGATACATATATGGTTTTATCAATATTAAAAATATCTTTAACATTTGTCAACAAAATAAATAACATTTATAATTATTCATGTCATGATCCGAACCCGAAAGCACGTGACCGGTATTAAAAAATGAAAAAATATAAGGCTTTTATAACTCGTAGTAAGTCTGATTACTCATTAAACGATAAAATAATCAATGTGACAGTTGTAACTGTCACAGAACATGGACTATTAGCCCAACTGTTAAGTAGAACATGAGCAAAATATCAAATCAAATTTACTGTCACTCAGGGCTATCATCTCAATCATACCAATCATCACCATAAAGTTCTTGCTTAACAGAACAATTCAATGATCAACAAAACAATATAACAGATAACAAAAGTAACTATGCGGAGTGTTAGAGTTTTATGATACAGAACAATATGAAATTAATAACATAATTGAATATTAAAATAAGCTTCACTACCGAAGGATGATGGTAGGAATAACTCAACATAAAATTTTACTTCTCGAGCTCAACCTGCAACCTGGAAAAAATGTTGAACATGAATGAGCGTTCGATTCAATAAGCTATATAATTATCAATATAACATACCATTCGAATGTCGAAAATGCTAATGCATAATGCCACCAGACAAATAATCACATAATCAACCAATGATAGGAATTAGTCAATAGGAACCACACTAACCTCAAATTGAGGAGCCAACCCCCTATATGGCTCTCTTAATCCAAAATTGTCTCTTAATATCCAATCATAGGGTCGCAATTGTTCCTAGTGGAAGCCATGCAGCGCTAACCTGACTGGTAGCAGCGCTGAGCAATGAGCAAGCCCGTAGCCGTCTTACACCAGTCATAGTTCATCAAACCATAATTATCATATCATAATCACAATCATGTGTGGTTCTATATCCTCCTAACTCCATCCGAACAAACACAAATAATATGCAGTACAACTACAACAAAACAAACATATACATATGCTAGAATGCTTAATTTATATTCATAATACATAATTATATATATATATATATATATATATATATATATATATATATATATATATATATATAGTCAATGCATGTATGTAAGTGAAACATTAATTAAATAAAAGGAATGGAGTGTTATATTAAACTATATAACTCATAAACTTGACGGATGTCAAACTAGCTCTCTTCGAAGTGCGACATCTCGCAATTAGAAGATGCCTGAAACGCCAATATTGTATAATAGGAAGACTATCATAACATTGATCATTCGACTACGATATACGCAAACAACTCTAAAGATTCTGCTGAAATTTCGGCAGAGTCTCCCCTATAACTAGAACTTAACCCCATTGAAACAAAAGAATTAAACACTTCAAATATGCCATCAAGGCACACAATAATTAATCACAGCTCAACGACCCTTCCTGGGTCTCCAATCTTCACAATTATCTCAATTCATCAATTAGCTCAAAAATCAATCTTACATAATTATCATTACTCAATCAGTTAACTCAAGCATATATAAAGAAGATTATTATTATGTTTATAAAACATAAATTTCTTCTCAATAACTTAAATACATTACTTAAAATAATTTACTATTAAATTATAATATAATTTAATAACATAAATACTCGATTATTGCTTGAAAGATAACTCATAATTATTCTTTTAATAAAATCATTTTAATTAGTAAACCATTCAATTTAATATAATTTAACTCTAATATCATCCAATTAATTTATTTTCATAAAATTATTTCCAATTAATTCAAATAAACTCCATAATTATATAATTACATTTTTTCCAATTCAAAATATATAAATTAAAATTTAAGCATCATAATGCAATCGAGAGTTTCAGAATTACCAACGCGAAATCGGATTGGACTAATATTGTAGAATGCATGGGAACGTCGAAACGGAGTTGCTGAAACTGGACCTTCGCGTTGCTGCCACGCGCCGCCGCTACTGGTGGCTTTGGAAGTCGCGAAGGATACTACGTGACTTGTCTTGACACTAGGAATCCAAAAATATTCATCACTCGCCTGGACTTGCTGTCGTTTTGCCGGAAATAGACCAGAAAGCTTCGGCCAACACAATCTTCGATCTCTGATTTTGGTGAGTTTTAGGGGGTGCAATAGGTACCAATGGAAAGCTCTTCTCAAAAGGAATCGATCGGTACCAAGGTCGCCTCCGTCTACCGCGCGGAGTTGCTCGAAATCGAGGTCAAAAGATTCGGCACCGGCGAAGCTTCTCTCCTCGCGTGCTTCGCCTCCGGTCGTCAATGCTGGTAGCTCCTGTGCTCAGCTGCTCGCCAATGCCTCGGCTTCATGATGGTGGTGGTGGTGACGATCGTTGACGGTCGGAAGTGGTGGTATTTGTTGTGGCAATTCCTCTCTCTTTCTCTCTCTCTGTCTTTGTTGCCCGATCCAAGCTGGGAAAGGAAATGGACGGTTCTGATTGGTTCCCATCCACCAATCAGAACTATCCCAACTTTGATATATATAAATTTTTTTATAATAATAATAATAATAATAATAATAATAATAATAATAATAATTACTTTAAACAATAACAAAATTAAAATTAGTATTTACTTAAAATTTATAATTCAAAAATAATAATTTGATCTAATAAATAACTTCTTTAAACTTTAATAACCAACATTAAAATCCATATTTTCTTAAATTTTGGAATTAATCTTTTAATAAATAAACTATTATAATCAAAATATAATTTATTAATTTCATAAAATATTCTTATTTCATGAAATATCGATTATACAAAATTTTTCATAATTTGAAATATAAATATAATAAAAATATAATTAAATAATATAACTTTAAAATAATTATAATAATTCA
>CATKHJ010609645.1:0-13006 GCA_949750685.1 Vernicia montana
TTCTCAATGAAAAAGGAAGAGACCATAGCTGATATGTACAAGAGATTCACAACAATTGTGAATGATCTAAAAGGGCTGGAGAAGACCTTTACTCAAAAAGAGCTTTCCACTAAGCTTTTGAGGTCTCCACCGGAGAAATACGATTCCAAGGTTGATGCAATTGAGAAATCTAAAAATCTTGCCTCAATTACTCTTGAAGAACTTGTTGGAAATCTCATCACCTATGAGATGAAACAAAACAAAAGGCAAGAATCAAGAGAGAAGGAGAAGGAAGGCAATTCTAAGAAAGAGAAAACTATTGCTTTGAAAGCATATCATGAAGAAAAGAAAGATTCATCTAGTGATGATGAAGATGAAGATGAAGATGAGAAGATGCTTTTTGCTGGAAAATTTAGCAAGTTTAACAAATATCTTTCAAGGGAGAAATTCAATAAGAGAAACTTCAACAAAGAAAAAGGGAAACAAGTTGAAGACAAGAAGAATAAAGTCATTTGCTATGAGTGCAAGAAATTGGGGCACATTAGACAAGATTGTCCACTACTCAAGCACAAGAAGAAAAAGGATAAGAATGAAAGAAGATTCAAAAAGAAAAAAAAGGCATATGCAGCTTGGAGTGGGAGTGACACTTTAATTGATGAAGACTTATCCAATGATGAAGAGGAAGAGAGAGCCAACCTTTGCTTGATGGCTCAAGATGATGATCTTGAAAATGATGAGGTCATTTGCATTCCAAAGAAGAACAAATGGGTGCTTGATAGTAGATGCTCCAAATATATGACTGAAGATAAGAAGCAATTCATCAATCTTGAGTCCAAGAAAAGTAGAAATGTGAGCTTTGGTGACAACTCCAAAGGCAAGATTATTGGTATTGGCTCAATTGGTAACAATGATCTCTCTATCTCAAAAGTGTTGCTTATTGATAACTTGAAGCATAATTTGTTGAGTGTGAGTCAAATATGTGATAGAGCATATAGGGTCATATTTAAATCTCTTGCATGTGATGTAGTAGACATCAAAACTAATAAGATTGCATTTATTGATTATCGTCAAGGCAATGTGTATATGGTGGATCTAAATAACCATGAAAATAAAAATCTTTGTTTGTTTTCTCCAAAAGATGAAAATTTATCTTTTTGGCATAGAAGATTAGGCCATGCTAGTATGGATGTAATTTCAAAATTATCTAGAAAAGATTTAGTTAATGGCTTGCCTAAACTTATTTTCAAAAAGGAAAATGATTGTGATGCTTATGCAAAAGGAAAACACTTTAGAAGTTCTTTTAAATCCAAAAATGTTATTTCAACTTCTAGACCTTTACAATTACTTCACATGGATTTATTTGGTCCAACAAGAACATCTAGCCTTGGTGGTAAATATTATTGTCTTGTTATTATTGATGATTACTCAAGGTTTACATGGGTTCTTTTTCTTACACATAAAAATGATGCTTTTGATGCATTCATACCTCTTGCAAAAGTTTTACAAACTCAAAAGAGTTATACCATTTCATGCATAAGAAGTGATCATGGAAAAGAATTTAAAAATTTAAATTTTGAAAACTATTGCAAAGAACATGACATTGAGCATAATTTTTCAGCTCCTAGGACTCCTCAACAAAATGGTGTTGTTGAAAGGAGAAATAGATCATTAGTAGAGATGGCTAGGACCATGCTTTGTGAAAATGATTTGCTAAAATAATTTTGGGCCGAAGCAGTTAATATTTCATGTCATATTATTAATAGACAATGATTAGGCCAATCCTTAAAAAGACCCCATATGAATTATGGAAGGGTAGAAAGCCTAATGTTGTGTATTTTCATCCATTTGATTGTAAATGCTTTGTGCTTAATAATGGTAAGGATAATCTTAGAAAATTTGATACCAAGTCGGATGAAGGAATTTTCCTTGGTTACTCTAATCATTCGAAGGCCTATAGGATCTTCAACAAAAGAACACTTTTAGTTGAATAATCCATTCATGTTATTTTTGATGAATTTCCATCTAAGTGTGTAGATAAAGATGATCATCAAAATGCTATTGAAGATATGATGGATGATTTGACCTTACAAGAAAATCAAGCACAAGACTTTCCAATGGATAAAGATAATGCAAGTGTGGATGAGCTAAGTATACCTAATCAACAACAAGTTGAAGCTTCACATCCAAGGGTGAGGAATGAGGTGAAGGATACTCAAATCATTGGAGATCTCAGTCAAGGTGTAAGAACGAGGTCAACAGTTCACAACACTTGTGAATATGTTGCATTCTTATCACAAGTAGAGCCAAAGAACATCAATGAAGCTATTCAAGATGATCAATGGGTATTAGCTATGCAAGAAGAGCTAAATCAATTTGAATGAAATAAAGTGTGGACTATGGTCCAAGACCACAAGACTCCAGTGATTGGCACTAAATGGGTGTTTCGCAACAAATTGGATGAATCCGAAATAGTGGTAAGGAACAAAGTAAGGTTAGTTGCTCAAGGATATTCCCAAGAAGAAGGTATTGATTATGATGAAACATATGCTCTCGTAGTTAGATTAGAAGCAATTAGGATGTTACTTGTTACAAAAATTTTAAACTTTTTCAAATGGATGTTAAAAGTGCATTTTTGAATGGTTTTATTCAAGAGAAAGTTTATGTTGAGCAACCTCCGGGTTTTGAAAATGAAAAATTTCCAAACCATGTATTTAAATTAACAAAAGCTTTGTATGGTTTGAAACAAGCTCCTAAAGTTTGGTATGAGAGGTTGAGTAACTTTTTGTTAGAAAATAGTTTTTCAAAAGGCAAAGTTGACACAACTCTTTTCATCAAGCATGATAAGCAAGACATCTTAATTGTACAAATATATGTTGATGATATTATATTTGGTGCTACTAATGATTTTCTTTGCAAAGAATTATCTAAGTCTATGTAAGGAGAATTTGAAATGAGCATGATGGGAGAGCTAAATTTCTTCTTGGGACTTCAAATCAAGAAACTTGAGCATTGAACCTTGATCAATTAACCTAAATACACCAAAGAGTTGCTCAAAAGATTTGGAATGGAAAACACCAAACCTCAAACCACAACAAATGGGGACTTCAATGAAATCAAAAGTTGATGAGAAAGGTAAATCGGTTGATTCCAAGCTTTGTAGAAGCATGATAGGTTCATTATTACATGTGTGCACGTTTTCAATCAAATCCTAAAGAATCACATATTGTCGGAGTTAAAAGAATTTTAAGACACCTTGTTGATACTCCAAATTTAGGTTTGTGGTATCCTAAAGGATTTTCATTTGACTTATATGGATACTCTGATGCAGATTATGGTGGTTACAAAATTGATAGAAAAAGCACTAGTGACACATGTCAATTCTTAGGAAGCATGTTAGTATCATGGTTTTCTAAAAAGCAAAATTCAGTTGCTTTATCAACTACAGAAGTCGAGTATGTTGCAGCTGCAAGCTGTTGTACTCAACTTCTATGGATGAGAACACAACTTGAAGATTTTGGTTACTCATTCCATGAGATTCCTATTAAATATGATAATACTAGTGCAATAAATTTGTCTAAAAATTCCATTCAACATTCTAGGACAAAACACATAGAAATTAGACATCATTTTCTTAGAGATCATGCTAACAAAGGAAATATTGTACTTGAATTTGTGGATACCAAGCACCAATTGGCGGATATATTCACAAAACCCTTAGACAAAGAAACATTCTACTACATTCGAAGGGAACTTGGTATTGATACCTCTCAGGTATAATCCACCTAAAATCTCTGTATTTATTGTTGTTCAAATGTGTTTGAGCATATTTTCATGATTTTTTTTGGTGAAATTGTGTGAATTATGTATTTTATGGCTTATTTTGATCATTTATTGAAAATTGAGATCAAAATGATATAACTCATATTAAATTGTGTCATTTCAAGTTCAATTTATATTAAATAATGTCATTTGTATGAATTATAGTCATTTGAGCATAATTGCACAAAAGTGAGTGACAAATCTGCTGTAAAAATTTGTCTTATGCAATTAACGCCCGTTATCTTCATTATTCACGGTCTTGAATTTTACATAGTGACGTTTCTAAAAATTTTCTTGACAAAAGTAACGACCGTGAATTTTTTCAAGGTCGTTACTCATTTGGGTATTTAAGCAATCTGTCAGTTCGCGCATCTCATTTTCTCTATTTTTCAAACCCTAACTCCTGTAACTTCTTTTACAACTGCTATTTTCTTTAAAAATCATGATTCTTCTTCTTTTTTCTCCATCTAAACTTCACCCATTTCTTTTCTTTCTTCTAATTCCCTTCAAAATCAATAATGGTTAGAACAAAAACAATATATAAAGGGAAAGATAAAAGCAAAGGAAAAAGGAATTGACTTGGGTCAAGCTTCAAGGGCAAGAGAGGAGCAAATCAAAGGTTAGTTTGGACTCTCTTTCACAAATCCCTACCACAAATCAAGGTTTAACAAGCTTTTTAAGCAAGGAAATCTGGTAAGTGGTCGTTACCTAAACTTCCATGATTTGAATAAATAGGGTTTGAGTGAGAGGCTTGAAAAATATTATGTTGAATTGTTTGGGGATTCCTTCTTTGTGAATATTAGGGATGATGTGTATGCAAATTTGACTCTAGAATTTTTTAGTACTCTTGAAGTTAATAAAAAGGGGACTATGAAATTTAGATTGAAAAATGTGGAAAGAAACTTATATCTACTATTGGCAATATTTTTCATTTAAGGAAGGACATAAGAATATCATTAAGGGTTGGGATGCTTCTGCCTTTTGGAAGAAATTGATTGATGAAGATTTTTTAGATTCTAAAACCTCTAAGGCTTCCAAAATGAAATCTGTGGGTTATAAAATTTTACACCGTTTTCTTACATATTCCATTTTTGTAAAAAGAGATAGTAATGGTTCAGTTAGTAAGAAGGAGCTCTTTGCTTTGTACTGTCTGGATAGGGGTTTACATTTTCATGCTGCAAAATGGTTTGTTGATTCATTATATGACATGGCAAATAAGTCTAAAGGAAGAATTTTTCTTGGCATGTATGTAATAAAATCCTGAAGCATTTTGATGTGATTGAGCTTTCTGATGAAGAATTCAAAATTACTCGTACTTCTAAGGATTCAATTGATATGATCACTTTGAGGGATATGATTATAGCCAAGTATAATGAACAAAATGATACTTGGCCATTGGTTACTCAAAGAGTTAATATGGAGGAAGAGGATGAGGAAACTTGGAAAACACTGAAAATGTGGAAACTGAGCATGGTTCTTGCAAACGACCTCAAAGTTCTTCTTCTGTAGACCCTAATGCACCAGTTTTAGATGCTTCTATTTTGGAACATCTTATGGAGAGGTGGGATTTACTTAAGAAAAAGGTTGATGCATGGCAAGATTCAATGAATGAATGGAAAGCATCAATGAATCTCCGTATGGATTCCTTCGAACAAAACCAAAGGGAATTAACTGAGTCAATTCGACAGCTCCAGGCTGCCTACACCCTTGGTGTTAATCCTTCGGAGTTATTTCCCGATCCCGTAGCTGATCCACCTATTAATCCATAGCTTTTTTATCTATCCATCTTTTGTCACTTTACTTTTATGCATTTATGTCTTCTAGTTATGATTGTAGTTTGTTAACATTGACACATTTGAAACTTGTAGTTTCATTTCTCTTGAACTTTTGATGATTATCTCTATATATTCATTATGTTTATCTTGTTTGTTATTTATCTTGGATTGGATATTTTTTAATCTAGCATATTTTGAGGGGGAGTTGAAATTCTCGTTCTTTTTGATTATCAACAAAAAGGGGGATAAATGTATGCTTTAATCAAATTGTCAATTTGTTGATAGATTAAAACTTTGTTTAATTAAGCTTACAAATTGACATTGTTTGCTTAATTTGACTTAGTTTTATCATCGAGGTGAGTACAAATAGTATTATATGTTTTTGTGCCTTGAATATGAGCTTTGATGCTCAATCAATTCTTATTTGAAATGCATTGCAACTCTTTGGCAAGCATTATTTGTTAATTGATTATTGAGCCAAATTGAGAAATTTATTCTTTGTAGCATTTGGCCAAATGAGCCTTTATTGTTTTGGTCTTTTAAATATGACTAATAATGGGAACTAAATTGTTATTGATATGTTATCCATTCAATCATTTCCTAGATAGAAAAGATATATTGTTATAATGACTACATGATAAGCAGAATACCCCTCTGATGTGGGACAATACATCGGACCTTGTGCACAATGGTAATGGAACTTGCGGATAGGGTAAGATTATCCGAACCTTAGCTGGAAAAGGTTTAATGACCCCAGTACGTATGACCCGATCAATTGTACGTGTGACTAGGCATATGGGAGTGAGCAAGGCGTAAGCCGCCACTCGTTTGAATATGGGAGAAACACACCGTTTCCAAGAAAGTGAATGATTTTTGCTAAAAGTTATATTACTTGCTATAAATATGATGATTATTTCATAAGAACAATTTTGATTAACATCGTTGTTGTTAAAAAGAAATTATTATTATTTGTACAATATTGTTCATTATGTATTATGTACTAACTGAGCTCTGTCTCATTCCTTAGTTCCATAAGGTTTCTAAAAGAATCCATAGTTCCACAACTAGCCGTTTTAGACTTGAGGTAGTTGGCATATGTTACTTAAAATTGATTTATATATGTATATTAAATAATTGGCATATGTTAGACTTGAGGCAGTTGGTTGTTGATAGAGTTATGTAAAGTTAGGAATTTAATTAGGTAATTGGGGTTAATAGTTAGGGGGTTAGTTTTTCATTAGCTTGCTTGAATATTGGAAATCAATGTGCAACGCATGACTTGAATGTATAATGATTAATGTAGAGGCAAAAGGTAATCAAAAGAAAGAAGAAGATTGTGAAGGTGATAATTATCCGTTTTGTCTGTGTTGAGATTTAGGAGTTTAAGTGAAAGAGGTGAGTAAATAAATTATTAATGTGATATGTGCATTACATTGTATTTCTTAAACCTTTGCAAAACCCCTTTTGGATATGAAACTCCTATAAATGTTGATATTACTAATTTCTTCAATTCTTGAAAACCCTAACAAATTATGAACTACTTGATTGATTAAATCTAAATTCATTGTTATAAGTGTTGTTAGGGTTTCCTCTTGAAAATGTTCATCCAATTATTGACCCAAATGAATCACTTTATCTTAAATCCATTTGTTATCGTAATTGATCTTATATGCTTATTGTTACTTGATCAATGCCAAATGATACATGCCACATGTGATATATGAGATTCCACTTATAAGCAGAAATCCCTGACTGATGTGGGTTAACATCAGACCTTATGCATATGGTAAAACCTGCGGATGAGGTGTACACATCCAGACCTTAGCTAGGAAGGGTTTGACAGTCTTAGCCGTAAGACCTGATCAGTCTTACGCTCTATATGTGTTATATGTGGGAGTAAGCAAGGCACAAGCCGCTACTCCATTTTTATATGTGAATATTTGATTTCTACTAAACATATATGAGATTCGTAAATGCCATTTCATGATGAGATTACCTAATATCGATACCTATTATTCTTTACTTCCTGCCTGCATATCATATTAGTAAGTTATTTGCTCACTGAGATTTTTCTCACTTCGTGGTTGTTAATATTTTTCAGGTGCTTAGAAGATATAAGCAAGGTAATTCTCAAGTTGTTTTCTCCACTTGAGAATAACTTAGCTATTGAATACTTATATTTCTTGTTCTTTTTGGTCTAAAGATGATTATGTAACTTGAAGTTATTCTTAGAGCTCCATCATCGTTTTGGGTATAGAACGTTTTAAATATTTAAATTATGGTTTGTATCTAATGTTTATAATTGATGTTCATGATAAGTACTAAACTTATATCTATTATGTTCATAATTAATGTTGTATAAAATGAATGATGGATGTGTATGATGAGTTATGAGTTATGAAGTATATGATATTGTTAATTGAAGTTGAGGGTATAAGGTGAACGAATTGAAGTGTTAGTTTAATGCAAGTTGCGTATATTGGAATAGTGCTAAATTGTAGTTGGCACTCTGCCAAATTTTCATTAGTTTGATATTAGTATATGCGTTCTACGGGTCTTTGGTGCCTAGTCGGCTACCCATACCCTAGGACGGTTGTGACTCTTGAGTTGGGTTGTGATAACTGAAAACTAGTAACTTCTCTCCAGCTGACTCACACAAACTCAACATATTTAGGAAGAATTTGCCTTTCTCTCACATCCAACTTCTCCAAAATTCATCCATCTTCACATTAGTCAATTTGACTCTTTTCACACATATTTTCTTAAATTCTCCCCTAAAATCCCTTAAAACCATACTCTCTTATTATTTTTTTTTTCAATACATCAAAATATTTCAAAAGAGGAGCAACTTAGATAAAAAATAAAAAATAAAAAAATAATAAATAAAAAAACTCATTTTGCCTTATAGCTGCCACCTCCCCCAAACTTAATTAATTCACATCATACACTTGCATTTTCTTTCTTTTTTTTTTTCTTTCTTGCATAAAGACAATAGTTATATTTTATTTTTATACATATAGATATAGATGCTATTATGTGAATTTGATGAGATTTCTTATATAGTTGATATTGATGATATATATATATGATATTATGTTTGATGAAATTTTTCCTGAGAATTGATTGAGATGTCAATTTGCTGATTTTGGAGGCCCAGAGGGGGCAGTTCATTTGTTGTTGATTGTTGTGTGCATTTAGAAGTACTTTTTTTTTTTTATTAAGTAGGGGGAAATGTCCTAATTATAGAAGAGACTGCCGAAATTTCAACAGAATATTATTTAGTAAATAATATTATTTTATTTTTCCTTTTTTTAATATATTAACGTATGAAATATGTGTAGCTACATGGCTCGAGCACGTGGATCTGGTTTAAATATTTTTGGACCCAGATTTGAACGTGGCTGCTTAGGTGGTCGAGGATCCCATCACCCCTCCCCCTCTATCAGCCAGCTGTCTCTAGATCCAGCTCTTCGGGCGGAGCCCCTGGAGCAGTCATCTACAGTTCCATCTGCAGATATGTCATATCTCATTTTTGGAGTGTGACGGTCTTAGGGCATGGGTAAGCTCATGGCAACCGAAAACCCGTTAACTCTAATTTTCTAGCAGAAAACTGACATTATATCAACAATACTTCAGCATAATCCCCAAAATATGAAACTAGGAAGAAACAAATATAACACTCACAATTTATCATCCTTATACCATCAACTTCATAGACAATATCAAATTCTCCCATTGTTTTGTTAATTTAACTCAATATATAATATAAATTAAGTCATTCATTACTTAACTAAACTATTCCATCACGCACTCATAAATATTCATACATTATTATACAATATTACTTAAACATTTTAAGTATCATGGAGCAACTAAGAGATTCACACACAAATCTATATGTTTAGCAAATACTTACATATATTGTATACAATAACATATCCAAAACTGTAAACCTTTGACAAATCTCACACAGGCTTCAAGCGGAAGAGATTACTTGAACTGTGGTCGATTCTCTAACTTAAGGGGTGAGATAAATCCAGTGAATGTAACTAAAATGTCATGCTCATGACAGAGTACAAGTGGCTTTGATAAAAAGTATAACATAAATACATATGGACAAATATGTATCGATAAAGAAATAATACATTTCGTATAAGTATATCAAGGTTCATATTTAAATATACAGGTAGATAACAAAGAAAGCAGAATTAAATAGGCTTAACAGAAATATGGACAGTGAAAGTGAAATTTTATTCGATTACTCACTGTAAACTTATTTTTGGTAGAGGCTCTTTTGTGGAGCAATACTATGCTTTATACGCAGGGTGGGCTAGGCCATGTAGCTAGAACATTTAAGTCCTTTTAGCTGGAGTACAATATGCACAAAGTTTGGTGTTCTCCACACTAAAGGAAATGGATCTCTGCTCTTTTAACTTATTTGCGGTAGTCATTATCATGGAATCATATATCATAGTAATCCAATAATCAAACTTAAGGTTTGATTATGGAAATGATAATAATGTGAATCAATGGAAATCAAGGCTTACAATATGCAATAACATTTGAAGGGTTTATCAGCTTAAATAAATAAATGAAATTTCATGTGAATATGGGTTTTGGACGATGGCATTGCAATAGATTTAATAAGGTTCAAGAACATTAGCATATTAATTAAATTAATAGAGTTCATGAGCAATGAAAATGCACACAAAGACGCACAAGTATGATAATTTAGGTTCACTCACCTTGACTTTCCTATCGTAAATAATAGGGGCAATAATAAGGTCCTTGATATTCCTTTTAAAACCCCAACTCTTTACTAGTTACATATACTTAAGAATGTCATGAGTTATATGTTATATGATATATGTATGTGTTCTAGGTGATATATGTGTTATATGTGATGTGTATGTGATCAAATTCATATGGATATATAGAACGAAATTTGGTTGTGTGCATGTATTAGATAAGTTATCTATGGGACAATTAACTTTTAAGTGACATGATGGAGTGAGTATGTGTGATAAATTCTAAGATTTCTTGCTCTATGAGTTGTATGATGATAGGGAGCCTTGATTTATAAGGTGTATGTTTTGATTAAGTGTTGATTTGAGAGGATTGAAGTGAATTTGGAAAGTTGGAATAGAGAAAACAAGGTTCACCCCCGTTACTTATAAGTAACGGCCCTGAAGGAGCCATAAAATTCGATTAATGGATTTTGGATGAGATTCACGGCCGTGAATCTCATTGCCACGGCCGTGACATTAAAGCATACCTGAATAAGAATGGATAAGAGAGCATTTAATGCTCTAACTACTCCTATTTGATCCTTATCTCCCAACCACCGAAATAAATGGTCATTTTCAGTTCTTTCCTTTATTTTTCATCATCTTTTCTTTCCTTCCATCAATTCTAAACATATCTAGAGATAATCTTTCTAGATTCTTTAAGGAAAATATTTGGTGTAATACCCTAGGTTCATAAACAAATTGATTTATATGAGAATGATTAAATTGAATACTTTATGGTTAAAAAAAATGTGAATTTATGTGCTTACATGAGAAATTATTGTTGAATTTATAATTAAATTCCATAAATATGTGAATATGTATATGGATAGCATTGATGAGTGCTAAATTTGCCTAAGCCTTAATGGTGGTTGGCCATGGTGCAAATAGTGGAAAGTTTATGGACCACTATGGTAATTTATTGTGCTAGAAATGGAATTGTAAAAAAAATGGTTAATTATGTTTTCAAGGTTCATTGAACCTAGACCATTTACATCATCTTATTTTCAATTGATTTTTGAATTAAAGGATTTAAAGGAAAAATAGACAACCATCCATTTTCTTTGATTGAATCACCACCATCCATTTTTTTTAAGACAATAAAACAAACAAATCATTTCTATCATCTTTTTCTCTAAAAAGCAAGAAGCTCTTTTCTCTCAACTTTCTCTCAACTTTTTCTTCTTCTTTCCTTCTTTTCTTTTTAATCAAGAGAAAGACACCATCAAAAAGGGAAGATCCAAAGGTAATAACCTAAGATCTATAGTTTCTTTTTCATTTAAAGATGATTTCTTGTTGGTGATTTGTGAAATTCTTCTTCTTCCTTTCAAATGATTTTGGTTAAATGGGTTTCTAGAGAAAGAGTTTTTCTTTGAGTAAATGCATCTAGATGGTAGTCTATAATCATGATCTAAGAGTATTGAGTGTGTGGAAATGGATTTTCAAAATGAATTTTAAACTTTGAAGAAAATGGGTTTCAAGAACTCTCATTTTGGTGAAAATGAGTTTGATGAAAGATGGGTTTTGAAGATTCATTATTTGATCTATGTTTTGAGTGATAAAATGAGTTAACTTTGCATAAATTGCATATTTGGTAGTGATTTAACCTTGGGTGGAATGGTGTGTTCTTCCCAAGCTATTTGATGGATTTTCTTGAAAAATCTATCCAGAGTGATGCTACGTCCGTGTTAATGGGTGTACCATTCATTCTGTAAGGCAGAGGAAGAGCACGGGCAAGGGTACACCCGTACCCTTGGGCGTACCATTATCTCTGTGTGATCTTCTTCAGGTACGGGCAAGGGTACCCCCGTACCCTCTAGGTGTACCCATTATGCCTGCTCAATTTTATGATGCTCTTATTTCAATGATTGGCATGCTAGAATAACATCTATGATCGATGTGAAGCATAATTGTGGGGAATTGGACATTGGTCCAAGGTCTTTTAGACCCAATAGAAAGCATATGTATCGATTCTTGAATCGTTGATTGTATTGATAATGATTGTATGCTAAGTATAGAACTAGAAGTATGAGTATTAGAATCTATCATGGTTCTATAGATAAGTTAGGATGATGATCTAATTATGGTTTATTGGAATGGTTTATATAGAACCCAAGGACAAGGAACAAGAGGAATCGGGCAATCATCGTTTTTGCTTGTGCTAGTTAGGAGCAAAGGAGTCCTAAGGTGAGTACATAATAGTCAATGTGTTATATGCATCATTCTATTGTATGACCATATGTTCATCGAAACCATTTGATTACTTGATTGAACTTATATTCCATTGATATCTATTCATGAACCCAAATATGTTAAAACATCAACTTGAGACCTTCGACCTACTTTGCATCGATATAAAGATAATATGTTGAAACCATACTCCTTAATGAGTACTATAGTTCATTTGATTAGCCCAAATGTTCTCTATTGTTGAAATGTTATAAAGTATGTAAAGCAGAAATCCCCATCTGATATGGGGTATACATCAGTCATGTACACATGGTCAAGAAATCCTGACAGATAGGGAGAGAGTATCTGCCCTAGCTATGAAGGGGGTCCTAGCCAGAAAACCTGATCAGTTTTTCGCTTGACTTATTGTGATGAGTGTTCGAAGCTTTTAGCCGACACTTGATCTGTATGTGAATG
>CATKHJ010609678.1:0-22033 GCA_949750685.1 Vernicia montana
ATCCTAGAGAATTCTCTCTCTTTTAATTTCATTTTTTGTTGAATCTTTATTTGCTCTCTTGCTATCCTAGCTAGGCTAGCACATATTTTTCTTAATATATGTGAAAACGAATTTGGTTGTCATCATGTTGTAACTTATCATTAGAGTTCTGTATCTTGATCCGTGTCATTATATTGGTATTTCTTTAACTTCAAAATTTTATGGAGCCTATCAAATTAATTGCATATTTCTGTTTTGTTAGTACTTTTTTGAGCTGTAACATTAATTATTTGCAGAATTTTCTCTCCAGAAGCAGCTTGTGAGGTCATAAAAGCGGAGAGGCACTCTCATGTTTTTTATGAGGCAGAGCCAGATATCTGGATGGTGATGGTGCAGTATTTGTTCCTTTTAAACACCCTAAAATGTAGTTTGATTAAATAGTCTTTTTGTATTGATGAAAATATACAATATGCCAGTTGCTTCCTTGTCATGTTCCTTTGCAGACTATTCAAGCTGGATTATTGTATATTCTTTTAACTTATACTTTACAAATCTGGTGTTGACTCATTCCATAAAAAAATCAATTTAGCGACAAAACAAAAGACATGAACAAATCAAAAGACAAGTCAATCTAATGTTAGATTCTTTATTTCATTTTTTAAGCTTTTGGTGCACTCAAATTTAGAATCTGAACAGCTTATGATCAGCTGGTGCTATAGCCTGTATCTATATGTTTCCTTTTAGGAAAGGTTCCTTTGCCATTGTATTGCGACAACTGTCATCAGCTCTATGCATGCATGTACATGTGCTTAATAACAAGAAACATTAAGCTGTATTCTTGTGTTTTAAGGATACAAGACACTCAATGTGGTAGGATGATGTTATTATTTTGTCCTTGGGAATGTTGTAGTGGAGCTGTTATAATATCATGCATTCCCCTTTATGGATGTTTCCTTAGTTACAGTAGTCATATATCTTCATCCATCTGTAAACTATTGGTCCATTGATGTCTGAATATATGATTTCTAAATTAAATGAAATCACTTAGTTTTTGCCCATGCTTAACCTTGATGTAGGTAGTGGAGAGAAGTGTGGAGTCAGAAGCCACATGGCGGATTGATGCATTGAGAGAGGTTCTCAAGGAAGTTCACTCTCTTTTTTTGATGTTTCATGGCTCTATAAGAGCAATCCTTGAGAAAGAACCTAGTGGAGGACTAATTCGCGCCCATTTGTACCCTTTCATTGTAGATTATCTAAGTGGTAAGACATTATGTGACTATGTGCCAACTAAGATTATGCTAATTTAATTGTCTTTGGTTCACAAATTTCATTGCAATCACTAATTGTCAGCATGTCAAAAACAATCTCTATTGTGTCACTGCTGCTGGAGTAATTGCTGAAATGGCATCCATTGATTGGAGCCACCTGAGTGTTGCTTAAGTTGCTGTATCTTGCACCTAACATGTAAATTTTGTCTTTTGAGACAGATTTTCTTGTTGGGAAGAAACTCCACTTACCTTCATTTCGTGACTGTTTAACAAAGCGCGGAACCATACAGATGTTGACTGTTGGAAGGGATGCTGCAATTGAAGTTCAGGTTGCCCTTTAGGAAGTGTTTTGAGTAGTCATATGCATGTGAAATGTCAAAGCTTATTGGCAGTTGAATTATTACACATGCACATGTTATGCCAACTATTACAAACTTCTTACTCTTCCTCTTATTCTTCATTTGTGCATCTTTGAGAACTTAGGTTTAACATGTTTACACAACCAGCATATTGTAAGCTGCAGACTTCAATTGATCCTTTTTAAACTTTTTCTGTTTTCTTTTTTCTGAAAAATACCTGATTGAAACTCAATTTTTATGTATTGAACAGAACATGGAAATAATGTTTTTAGCTTATAAGAAATTGGATATTAATGTTGTTGATTTCACCCTGGTTTGGCAGTTGCTTGTCCGGATACTAGAATCTTGTGCTGGGACCACACCTTGCCACTCATTGATTTTGTTTGAGGACCTTCTTGTGTCCACAACAATTTCTCCAGTATGTTTCAATCTCCAAACTGTTTTCTGTTCACAGCTTTCTGATTGACATCATATGCATTTGCTTTTACTCTTAAATCACTTGATTCTCAAGCATTAAGTAATTTCTATTTTGACATCATTTTGATAATGGTGTTTCTGGGGACATCTGTTGTGTCAAATTGCTCACCTTTGTTACAATGCCCTGTTACCAGGATGACACCATAACCTTATTTGCGTATGCTGTTCTAAGGTTGACCCCTCATGCTCTATCCTCTGGAGTAAGTTCCTGGTCCTATTTACTCAAAGGAAATACTGTGTCCCATGTTGCTGCAGCATCTACCTTGGCCCACCATGGTTCTGCTTCAGATCATCTTTATTACTCGCATGATGATTCTCCTAGCCGAGTTGAAGGTTATAATGTTAAAAGGCCCTTACAGAATGATAGATGGTCTAAAGGGAAAGATGGTTTTCTTGTCACTGATATTTGGGGTGGGGACATGGGTAGCTTGACTTCTGCCACCCCAACAATTTGGCTTCAGCAGACACAAGAGAATATGTATCTCTGTGCTTATCAGTATAGAGGCCTTACCTTAATCCTTCTGATTCCTGTTTCCTCTGTTTTCAATGGGGAACAAGGTGTTTCCCTGATAAAGCGGCAGGTTCTTGAAAATGTGAGTGCCTACTTGTCTCTAATTTAATATGATCTGCTCTTAAATATATTTATACAGTTTGTGCAAAGATTTTTAGCCTAAATATCTAAACAATAGCTTTTGAATGTCACAGACACAGTCTTCTCTTCTGCCCTTCTTGCTTATTAGCACATGAAAATAAGCATGATGTTGCACTTTTAGTGAAACTATTTTTGATTACTAGAGTGTGAATACTTGTATTAAGAAAGGAGAAGCACATTCTCTGCGCTCTCTTAGAGCTGAAGCAAAAGTATGTCCTTATTAACAATGATCTCTAATTGTATTGCTCCACTCTTCTTGAGGATGTTGGAAAACTGACAGTTGGAATATATCATGTAAAATTTTCCCCTTTCTCATCTTTCACTCGATGAGGTAGTCTATGTTCACATGGTGTATTGCACGCAAAATCTAAGCTACCCTTGTTGATACATTGTTACCAAACTCTCCTTTTGGTTTAGCTCTTTATGAAATGATGTATTGGGTATTGGTTCAAGTTCTGCTTAATGCTTTTATTATAGCTTTCTGCTTGAAATTTGGCATTCTTAGAATGCAAACATATATATCCTTTTAGCAATTGCACCTTCATTTTCTTTCTTGCTGAATGTGTTAGGCATCACTGAAGATCTTGAAAGTTGAAGAGAAACTATCAAAAGGATGGGGTGGCGAGAATGCGTATCATGTCAAGGGGTATCGTTACTTACTGGTTGATGATGATAGAAACATATCCAGGGCTTCTCCACCAGTAAAGATTTCAACCCTGACAAAGGTAAATCACCCTTTAGTTTTGCTTAATGAACACATACACTTGCTTGCCTGGTTTAACATGGGATGGACATGTCTGCTTAGTCTACTGGGTATGATACTTCATCTTCATGTTTCTGCTTTTGGTTATGAAGAAAATATATGAATTATTTGAAACTGATTTTAAATAATAACAGCAGTAGCAAATTGTAAAAAATAGAAGATAAACACATTATATAGTTCGACTTCTAACTTGGTATGCTACATGTTCATTCACTTAAACTCGGTTTGGTTAACTTGCTTTGTTACTATTTTAGAAACAAGAAACAAAATGTAGTGCTTAGTTAGATAACAAAAGGCAATATTTAAATAGCAAAAAAGTTACATTTTATGAAAAAGTAGAAATTAATTTCTTATTGTAATTGTCTTTTTTTTTTTTTCATTTATGGTAAAATTTATATGTTGAATTATTTATTCATTGCATACACTCTTATTATTGCATTTGCTTTTGAAAAAACGAAAATTTATGAAAGTGCAATATAAGAAGCAAAAAGCAACGAAGCAAGCTAACCAAATGGAGCCTTAATTGATTAATGCTTTGTCCCAATAAGTGCACTTTTAGGTTACATATTATATTCTTTTTTGTTGGATATTAAGTTCACATATATTAAAAGGATAATGCTGTTTGACAATATTGAAAAGTAAAAGCAACAGTATTCTCAAGGGCTGAATTTTGTCAAATAACACACAAGGTTGAATGCATCTCCTCCACTCCACTAAAGTTCCAGAATTCAACTCCAGTTGCACTTCGCTTCTATGAGTGACATTAGAATTGTTGCACAAGCATTTTATGAGAAATTATGTTGATGTTGATTCCTGAAGGCAGTTCTGTGGAGTGAAGATGAGAGAAGCATATGCTTAATTTGACTCCATTCACATGCATGTGTCAGGAAATTGTTGGTTTTTGAAAACTTCAACCAATTGATCCTATTGTGAACTTGAGCAACTTAGATTGTGATGGATGTTTTTCTCCAAGCAGCCCAAGTTTCAGAAGCTGTTTTATGCATTAGGGCTTTGCATGTGGGAGCAACTTGTACATATAGAGAATTCATGCCATATCTTAAATTATGAGTTGATATATGAATTCAAATTGCTTATCCCCATTGATTCCTAGTTTATAGGTGATAGGCTAATTAAAAAAAGAAAAACATGATTCTTGTTTGTCTTGTGAACTTGAGTAGTTGAGTTCTCACAGCATGGTGGTGACTCGTGTTGGAAGAGAAACCTGTAATTTGCAGAAATGTTCTTGCTAAGTAGCTAATGGTAACTGGGCGGTAGCTCAATTGAATCATTGATTAAAGTAATCCTAGCACCAAGTCCCTGAAACTTTTTGTTAATGTCAACTTACAGTTGCATCTACAATCCTTTGTTAAAAGTCATTTGACATTATTCAGCCTATGTAAGAGTCTGCCATTCTCTAGGAGTTTATCTAGGTTAAATTCAAAATTCTTTCAGTCAAACTTAAGCTTTGCAAAATGAATGCCAAATGGTGACAGTATCTGGAATTTTATACTGGTAGGTGAAAGGGCTCTGTTGTTAGTGATGTTAAGACTTCCTATGTTATTTCAGGAATCTTTACTTGCCATGAGCAAGCTTAGAGAAGAGGTAGATCTGGAAAAGAGAAGAGGAAAATGGGATAGCACAGATCACGAGAAAGAGTTGGAAATTTGTATTAGAGCAAAAAACAATGCCTGGGTTATTGCTCACACTACAAGAGGGAAGGAGCTTTATATGGTTCTAGAAAAAGCCGAAGAAACACTTCTTTATGCCTCTAATGCTGTAGAGAAGTTCAGCACCAGGTAATGTATTCTCTTTCATGATCTATGGATAATTATCTGCAATTTCATCATCAATTGTCAGTTAGTTTGGACTTTGGAATCAGAAGTAAGGCTCTCTCAATTTTATTTAATTCATCCAGTCTCCCAACCTATTCCTTGTCACTTAATGATTTCCGTGTGCCAAACTGGTTATGTATGCTTCTTCTTTTCCGTGAGAAGAAAGAATCTGAAATTTGCATATTCATTCAGGATCCTTTTTGATAAGTGGTCATTTGAAATTATTGCGGATTTGGATTTGAGTTTTCAAGTGTAAAATCATAAAAAATATGCATGATGACAAATGCTCAATCATTTGAAATGACTAGCCATCCGAATGGACTTTATTGTTTTCTGGTTTTAAATGAAAAGAGGTAGTTTGCAAATTATTTTCAATAATTTCAGAATGTTACATTTTTTCACCTGTGATTTCTTTTCTTCTATTGATTTACTTTGTTTTCTTTTCTATGATTTCTACAGGTATTGTGGTGGCACTTTTTCATTGGATTAGCAAAACTGTATTGATCCCATGTATACATATGTATTTGTAATAAAATAAAATAATCTGGAGTATAGAAACAGAGGTCTTCTACCCTTGGAATAGATATACATTTATGTGCAGCAAATGATCCATCTGTTGTTTCTTCTTTCAATCACTTCCCACTCGGGTAGAGACGCCATTTTGGTTTTTGTAACAATTAGGTCAAAACAATGCTCTGCATTTTTTTTTTATTTTTTAAATGGAGTAATTTTTTTGGGTACCGAGCCGAGTTTTAACTTGTTCAGATTTGACTCGATATTTTTTTTTCAAACTCGAGTTTTGGATCGAGTTTGAAAATTATATTTAAGCTCGGCTCGAGCTCAACTCGAACTTGGCTCATTAATAAATTATAATTGAGCTAAACTCGAATTTGAGTTCGACTCGTTTTAAAATTTATTTATAATTTATTAAAATATTCAACTTCCTAAATATTTATTTCTAATAAAATAACTATAACAAAAATATTTAAAATTAACATAAAAGTAAAATCATCTAATTAGTGAAAAAAAAATTATTCATAAAATTGAGTATCACATGTATTACAAAAATATTAATTAATAAAAAAATATTTTTAAAGATTAGAATATTAGATTATATAATAAGGAAATATTATATTATATTAATTAGGAGAATATATATTTTAGTCAAATTGAATTATCAAAAAGTTTATAAGAATATTAAAATATATTTTTTGAAGTGTCAAAATTATCAAATTAATAATAATAATAATAATCAAGCTGTTCACAAGCCTATTAATCAAGCTGTTCGTGAGTCTGTTTACGAGCTTATAATCGAGCTGTTCACGAGTTTAATCGAGTAGAGTTTAACTTTATTCAAACTCAATTCGTTTATTCATCAAGTTTTAAAGTAAGATTTAAGTTTGACTCGTTTATTAAATGAACTGAACGTGAATGAATTTTAATCGAGCTGAACACCGAGCTACTCGCGAATAGTTTTACTTAATTCATTTACACCCTTACTCAAACTTGAATGTTTTGTCCATATTAAATATGCAATTATTGCTACACCAAGCTTGCTTGTTTAAAACAGAGTACCTTGGAAGGACCTTGCGGAGGGGTTTTCATTAAAAATTTCGAGAAAATTAAATTTTAATGAGTCAATTTCATCATTAATTTTTTTTTTTAGATTTTTCTCAACAATTCCTAATATATATATATATATATATATATTGTCATTGTAATGATACATCCATTAAAACTACTAATATGACAAATTTTATATAAAATTTTAAGAGTCCTTTAGTCTGATTTCAATAGGAATTAATGGATTAAAATGAATTAGTAAATTCGGATGGAAGATGAAATAAATTTGGCAGGCCTATTAAATAAATATATAAAATAAAATTTTTATATAATAATATATAAAAAATATATTTTTTTTTTGAAGTAAGAAAATAAAGTGGGCAGGGTGAAACAGAGCCCAAGCCCAATACACAAAGGCTTTAACAAAAAAACCCAGGCAATAAAAAGGAGAGGTGGCTAAAGCTAGGGTTAGGGTTTTACAAAATAAACAACTCAACACTATAAAACAGCCGTCTAGTCTTCACTTTCGTCGGATCTGAGCTACTCAGCCCCAAGCTAAAACCCAGGTACACTTTCAATGTTTTTGCTTTGCTCTTATTCTTGTTTTATCTCTTTGCTTTGCTTTATTAATTTTACTAAAGAAACATGTGATTTATGATTTTGATAATAAATGTCTCTAATGATGATTTAATGCTTGAAACTTTCGTTCTTCTGAGAAATTACCCATGCGGAATTCTTTATGGAGACCTGAACTGAAGAGACATCTTGTTTTTGTACGTAATTAGGGTTTTAATGGGTCTGATTATTATCTCGTGAAATGCTTAAAATCATTATTTATTTATGTTGCCTCTGAGGATGATGAATATAATACTTTCGTTCTTCCGAGATTTTTCATGCTGAAACTTTTTGGAGACCTGAACTGAAGAGGCTTGATTTTTTTTTTTAATCATAAGACAATGCATTTCTAAAGCTATTGATTTTGGTATCGAGTTTACAGTTTTGTCATTACTGTTGTTGTTGTAGACATTGAAGATCTGGTTTTTTGTTCCTGTCTACTCTAATGATGTGTTTTTTTATAACTTTCGTTCTCCTGAGCTTATCAATGCTGAAAAATTTTGGAGACCTGAGCTGAAGAGTTGTAAAGAAGATCTTCAATGTCTGATATGTTTAGTTGTGATTTTTACTTACATTTGTGTCATTTATTTGATGGCATTTTTGAGGGTGATGCGGGAGCCACTTGATATGAGTTGTGTACTTGTGTTCTAAACTCCCAAACCACCTTCCAATTGTTTTTAAGCTGAAGAATATTGTGTGATATCATATTTCTGTTTTGTGGTTGGACCAGATTGCCCTCTTTATTTTTTGTCATTTGGATTGTAAATATGCTTTCTCTAAGTAATCGTTATATTATGTTGGTTCAGTGCCCAGGGTATTTTTTGAAGTTAATCTTGAAAAGCGTTGACATCCTTCAAAAATGAGGTACTAATTTTGATATTTCTTATGCTTTTGTTCAGAGTCTTCTACATTTAACAATTTTTATTTACTTGATTGCTAACTTTTTTTTGTTTCATTTTCTCTTGTTCCTAATTTTTCCCCCTTATGTAGCCGGCCAACTGAGGAAGAGGTAATATATATTTTCCATTCTTGCATCTTCTGTCTACAATTATTTTTTGCTTTAATGTTTTCATTTATGCACTTCTATATCTTCTCTATCACATACTTATATGTCCCAAGAAACTAGTTACTTGTACTGGGTGTCAAAACTTTGTTTACAATAGTTTTTTAATTCTTTTTTTTTATTACATTTTTAATATTTGTAATTGGCATTTGTCCTAATCTTTAGTTTATGCTGTTTTCAGCATTTTTCTTTGCCATAGAAATCATGGGAATTTAATTGGCTTTGTTTTTAAGCTCTCTTCTTCCTCCTTTTCTATCTCTCTGCCTCTGCTTTGTATGTTTATCACCAAAACTAAATATATATTGTGAAATTTATGACCTGATGAATTTTTGTTATATATAATTTATACATTCTATCAACAAAGATTTCTTGTTCTTGTGTTATAAGGCCGTCTCCAACCCATAATACCAAAATGCATTAATTTTTACACTAAAATATTGTAATTACTATAAATTCATATCCAATCATCAACTTTATTTCTAATACTAAAAAGAATATTCCATAGATATTCCCTTTTATATCTCATTTTATATTCTTTTGTAATTTAAAAAAAAAACAAAATAAAAAAAGTGCAAATGGCTTTGCACAATACCACACCAATATTGGCGTTGTACTGTAGCCCACACCATAATTGGTGTGTAAATTGCCGCTCCGTTGGAGCATTTTCTACGCCAAATTATGGCGTGAACGGCATAATTGCCACTCCTTTGTAGATGGCCTAATCCTGTTAGTACCATGTTATTGATTACATCATTGTCTGTTTATGCTCATGTATGCTTATTGCTGCAGGGTGCAAAGAATGAGGAGGAAGAGTTCAACACAGGACCACTTTCTGTACTCATGATGAGTGTAAAAAATAACACGCAGGTAAATATTTAGTTTGTTTTATAGTCTTCAATTATTGTGTTAGGGATTCTTGTTATATGGTACCAATTTGAATTAGTCTAACCATCAAGGTTTCTCATTTAAAATTTGATTTGTCTTGCCACCCTTAATAGGTGCTCATTAATTGTCGGAACAACAAAAAATTACTTGGTCGTGTTAGAGCCTTTGATCGACATTGCAACATGGTACTTGAAAATGTCAGAGAAATGTGGACTGAGGTTAGTCTTATATATTCATTCCTGTATGTGAAGAATATATGAATACCGTTCTGCCTTTCTTATTGTAAGTATTAAAATGTAAGGATTCTTGTCTTTAGGTACCAAAGACAGGGAAAGGCAAGAAAAAGGCCATGCCAGTTAACAAGGACAGATTCATTAGTAAGATGTTTCTCCGTGGAGACTCTGTTATTATTGTTCTTAGGAATCCAAAGTGAGTATCTGAAATTGACGGATCATATATTTGGTAATATGTATTTGGTTGCTGTTGTTGCCTCGGCAAAACTTGGGTTTAGCCAGCCTCTGAGACCTCCCAAATCAGAAGTTAATATTGACTGTAAAACCAAATTAGTTGCTCTGTATGTTATGGCGATGTTAGCTAGCTTAATACAATTGATGATGAGTAGTTGACTCTTGTGAATTTGCGTTTATATTGTTAACATGGTATCTGACTATCTGTAAATGTACTTTTCTGTATTTTTTGGTAGTTTTCCTATATTTCGTACTATTGGCAAATGGCAAGAGTTTAAAGCTTTTACTCAGTTTATTTATGGATGCTATTTTAGCATTTGTGTGTATTTTGCATGATACCTAAAGTATCATAGGCATGCTTTCTAGGTCACCACTTCCCACCTTCTGGTTCTCTATTTTTCTTTTTACCAGATATTATATATATCCCAAGTTACAACTAAAATGCTGATAAATTACAATTATATCGAACATAACAATTATAATTTAGACTCAACATGAGCATAAGTTGAAATTGAGACCTCTTAAGGTTTCAGAGTTCCTTTGAATTTACTATTATACTGAAGCGTCGTTGCCTTCTGATTTTCTAGTTATTGGTCATTTAGTTATGAGAGTCCCCAAATTTGTTTTGCGATGCTCAATTGGTCAGTTTAATCAAATTCAAAATGTGTTCTCCCATTAGATCAGACGGCACTATTTTTATTTTTTACTTCGATCTGTAAATACATTGATAAAACTTATTATATATATATATATTTTTAATTTTTCGAAGGTGAGAAATTTTGGAAGCTGATAATAAAGCATAAAATAAAACATACTTACCTTCTCTTTTTTATAGAGGCGTGTCTAACTTCAATCCAAACTTTTTTAGTCGAGTTGGATTCTAATTTCTACAATAATAGTTTTTTAAAAAATATTTTTTTGTTCTAAAAATACGAATTCATATTAATATTTCAATCTTTTAACTAATTATATGGTATTTTTCAAAATAACAAAAATATGCAAAAATATACAAAGAGTATTAAAATTGAATTAAACTATCAGCTTTTTTTTTTTTTTTATCTACTTTGAACAACTCACCGTTCATTACTAGAGAAGAGTGGACCAGGGCCTATGTTTTACTTTAGGCTATGGTCATGTATCATTTCCATTTCACAAAATAAAGATGTATTCTAAGTGATTTGAAATAATTCAGCATTTAAAATTTATCATTATGTTTTTTTTTTTTTTTTTTTTAATGATTTTAGACATACTTTATTATTATTATTATTATCCAAAGGAAAATATTGAAATATTCAAAATTATTGTAATCCTTATAACTTTTTTTTTTTTTCAATGGATTTAAAAAGATTTAGCAAACAAGTGCCACATTAATCATGTCAAAGTTGAATATAAATATTTGTTTTGTTCCTAATTACTATTTTCGTTTTTAGTATTGAGGAAATAAGGACTCAAATCTAAATCATTATCCAGTGGATAAATGTATTACTATTACTAAATAATGCTTTCGAGTGCAATTATTATTTTTTTAAAAAATTAAAACTAACTAGTGCTAATTACCATATTATATGCATTGCAATTAGAAAACAAATATAATTGGTTTGTTATTTATGCGGTTACAATTGAGTTTCACCTTTATGGTTCCATGAAGACTTTTATCTATTTTTTTTTTCAAAATATAAGAGATATTATTTATTAAGAGGGGCTATAATGCAATTTTAATTTTTTTTTATTTAAAATTTGATCTTAAAATTATTAATTTTTTTCATTTGAAAAATCTTAATTTTCTAAAATTACAATCTTTTTTTACATAATTTTTAAGAAACACCATAATAGTAATAATAATAATAAAAGAAGCTAAAAATTATATAATCGTGGATGACTAACAAAAGCCACTCAATATAAAAATTACATGGGAATACTTTTTCATTTATTTATTTTTATAAATTTAATTTCGATTAGAGTTTAATTCAGGATTTTATTATTGTAGTGAAGATACATTTTCTTTTCTTTTTATATTTATTTATTTATTAATTAATAAAGAGGATTCAAACATGAGCAATTTTTTTTTTTAAGTGATCTATGATGACTTTGCATAATTTTAAAAAATAAATTTCTTAATGGATATTTTTCACATAATAGTTGATGCTTTTTGAAAAAGGAGAAGGTACAAATGGGGGTATGGATAGTACAAACAATTGAAAGTTTGGGCCTAACATATGGACACAAGCAGCACAAGAAGCAAGTTTTGGCAGATTCAAAGAAAAAAACACATAAAAGTAATAAGCACGTGTTCTCCACACACCTTCATATATAAAAGCCATTAAAAAGTTCCAATTTCCAAACATTTTTTGGATGATAGGAGAATTTTTATTCATTTATTCATTTTGTTTATTAGTGTAGATGATCTGTTTTTGACTCTTTCGTGTACATGATTTATAAATAAATTTAAATTTATAATTATATTGCTAATTTTTAATTTTAATTATTAGATGAGATTTATTTATAATCATTAAAATTAAAAATAAATAATATGACAGTTATAAATTTAAATTTATTTATAAATCAATACACCGTAGAAAAACTCTCTATTTTTTATTATTGAATTAGAAAAATAAATTTAATATAGTATAATACTGCTTACTAGGGTTGCACAAAAATTAATCGAACTGACCAAACCGAATTGATCCAATTCAATCCAAATTAAAAACTATGGTTTAAATTGTTTCATGGTTGGTTACGGTTTTAAAATTTTTATAAACTGGATTTTTTGTTTGATTTTGATTTAAGAAAATAAAAATCTAATTAAACCGAACCAAACCAATAATATAATAAAATTATATATTTTTTAGATATGTACTTTACTAATATGCAAATTATTTTTTAAATTTTTTAGAAATTAAATATATCTACTGAATTTCTATATTTTAGAGATTTTTATTTTGTTATTTTGATCCCTACTAACTTTTTGGGAGAATATTTCATTCTAATTTATTATTATTATACTATAGAATTTCAAATATACAACTTGAAATTTATTTTTAATTTTTAATTTTTTTATAATATTGATAAGGTTAATTGTTATCTAGTAATATAATTTTATTTTAATGTTTGTTAAATTTTTATGTTCTCTTCAATTTTTTATTTTATTTATTTTTTACTTTTGTCAAACCAACCAAACCGACTATCCAAACAGAATCCAAATAATTTTGGTTTGGATATTTTTTAGTATTACTTAATTTGGTTAAGAGTTAAAGTATTTAAAAACTGTTGTGAATCGACTTATTAGCACAGCAGATTGAAGGCAATAACAAACATATAAAGTAATAAAGTAAAGAGAAATAGAAGAAAAATATGTAGAGAGAAAAGAGATTTCAAACTCTTATTATGGAGTCTCTTTTCTCTCTACATATTTTTCTTCTATCTTTTTTTATTTTATTGATTTATATGTTTGTTATTGCCTTTAATCTGTTGTGCTAATAAATTAATTCACAATAAAAATTAACTTTAATAATTTAATTAAAAATATTTACTCTAAACTGAGCAAATCGAATTACCAACAACCCTATCGCTTACCTAATTGAAAAGCCATGAAAAAAGTTCAATGTTTGAATAAAATAAGTTTACCTACCCACTTAGAGCAACACAACATCAAATTATTACAGCATATGCAATAATTGCCCACAGCTGTTATGTTTTTGTATCCCCACAATCCACATTAATTTTCACTTTTATATAAAGTGAGAGGAAAAGGTCATCGACATGAGCATAAAAATGTGTTAGATTTGAAGAAAAAAATATATATAGAGTGATAAATTTTAATTTAATTTATAAATTTAATTCATAATTAATTTGAATTTACATAAAATTCTAATGAAAATTCATATAATTTATTGATTTTACCTGATATAAAATAAATTAATAAAGAATATAATTCAATCCAACTCACATTTTTTAAAATTTAGTCAAATTTAATTTGAAATCTTTTTTTCAAATTCAACTCGATACATAACATATTTAATTTGAACCTATAAAAAAAAAAAAAAACCCTAAAAATGATTTGAGTTGGCGTGATCTAATTCATTTTTCACTTCTACTTATAAAGAATTATGATTTTTTTCTAATTATTTATTACTAATGCATTTAATTTTTTGGTTTAATTATAAAAAAATCTTACTATACAGTTATATTGCTAAAATATTTGGATAAAATTAATATTAATATAAAAGTTTATAAAGTAAAATTTGATTAAATTATCAATTCTAGCTAAAATTTACAATATTCCTGCAATTATGAACTTATACGGCTTTCATATTGGAATTCTCTTTCCTTGGAATATGTAGTATGAATTTGTTCCATATTCAAACTTGACTGCATGAATTATGATTTTATTTTATTTATTTATTTAGATTAATGCAGTCAAGGACATATATATATATATATGTTCCTTACTTATTATGAATAAGGTCAATTAAACTTATACTTTGTAGATTATGGTTAGTATTTATATTTAAATTGTAAGACTGTAATATGAGAGTTTTATTTGCCGGCTTGGTTTAGTTAAAGTGATGACTATTGGGCATATTAACCTTCTCATTCAATTACATTTAAAAAAAATATATAAAGAATAGAGAATCAATTTTACATTTATTCTTAAAATAATTTCACATTATTATTAAATTAAGATACCAGTTAATATTTTAATTTGAAATGTATGTAAATTCATAAAGAAAAATCACAAATATACATTTAATATAATATTAATTTTTATAAAAATATATTTATTAGTATAGTTGAAATTTTGAATTGGACGAAGAATAATTTAATAAAAATTTCATAACTTAAATTTAGGCGTAGGAAATAAAAAAAGAAAAAAACATGAAGAAAAGGAGGGGTTGGTTCTTAACTCCTGATCCAGTCCAGCTCAAAAAAGTGAGGGGCGTGTGGGAGTATCTCTATGTTTGGTCTTTTTCAATTCTTTATGGTAAGGCGTGTGGTTGCCACAGGCAATAATTAAATGTTAGATTCAATACCAAAAGCAAAGACAGACCCTTTTCAGATCAAAAGACAGAGACCCTTTCCAGACATACCATTTCTTTTCTTTTTTTTTTTTTTTTTTTTTTTTTTTTTTGTCAAATCTCTCAATTCAAACCTAACCTTTTCACGGTTTCAACTTTTTTTTTTTTTATTATTTATTTTTTTTATTGGCCAAATGTATAAATACGACTCCCTCATTTGTTTTGATACTCAAGTGAGCCCTTAATATTTTTTTTTGTCCCATCAGACTTTTTATCTTTTCAAATAACACATATAAAATCCTCTCATTTTGACTTATGCTCAAGTGAACCCTTAATGTTTTTTTTTAATAAAGATAAAATATATTTTATCTTTATTAAAATATAAAATATATATATTTTTATAAATTATATTTTAATATATAAGAATTAAAGAGTCATTTTATATTAAATTAAATTTGTAATATTTTAATTAATTAAGTAATTTTATTAACTTTAAATTTCATAAATATTAAATTTTCTCTAAATAGTTTAAAAAATATTTATACAAAAATAAAAATTAATACGTAGGTGTATAGATATTAATTTTTTATTTTTAACATCACTTGACAAAAATTCTAAATTATGGACATAGGGTTTTATATGTACCATTTTGAAAAGGTTAAGGATCTAATGGGACAAAAAAAAAAATTAAGGGCTCACTTAAGCATCAGTTCAAAGTAGAGGATTTTATATGTGTCATTTTTAAAAGATTAAGAGTTTAATAGGACCAAAAAAAAATATTAAAGGCTCACTTGACCATCATTACAAAGAAAATGGTCATATTTGTACTTTGAACTTTTTTATAAATATGATATGATACTTTTTTTTTTCTTTTTTTTTTAACCTCATATATGTAACATTTCAAAAAAAAAAAAAAAAAAAGAGCTTATATATACTTTCATTCTCAACCCATTATTTAACATTAATTCCAATATTTAAAAACAAGAAAAGAAGTTGAACTTCTCCACAAATTTATCATCATCCTCACTCAGGGGCGAATTTATCAAGCAGAGCTAAACAAATCAAAGTGAAATGGAGATTGAAGCAAAAACTATTATTTCTGTCTTGGAGAGTTTGTTATATACAGACTACAAAGTGATGAGAGACTAACAAATAAAGCTGGCTTAGCTGTGTATTCTAATCTAACTTTGTAACCATCCTAATTATACTCCACGAATTTACATTGGGAATGTCTTTCAACTCTCAAAAAAAAATTACCGTTTAAATTATGTATACATTTTGTTTTTGTTCCCGCAAAATAATTTGAGTTTACCCTATAATTTTATTGAAAAATTAAAATATCTAAAGTTTATATTAGTGTTTTAAAAAACAGACTGGTGATCGAACCAGTCAGATTATTGATTTATAGTTCAATCAGTATGATCGGTTGAACCGGTAGTCCGATTAATTATATAAAATATCTTCATTTCTCTCTCTCTCTCTCTCTCTTTTTTTTTTTTTTATCAGATTTCCATTAATAGAGGTTCGACCGGTTAAAATCGGTCAAAGGGTTTTTTAATCAAAAATTTATTTTTTTAATGAACTGAATCAGACTAGCTAGCGATTTTTAATTCAACCGATTAGTCCGGTTTGATTTTTAAAACACTAGTTTATATATTGCCTAGATCCATGTCCCCACCTAAGGCCATAAGAGCCAAAAGGGAGGGCAAAAAATAAATCAACTAACTCATTATAATAGTAATACTTTGATAATCATTATAACTCATTATAAATCACTTTGATAATTCATTTTTTTTATGGATAGGAAATAAATTTAAAAGTAAATCTATTTATCGCCGAGTCTAAATTTAAAAAATATCAAATTTATTAAAAATTCGACTTACTCAATTCATAATTTCATTTACAAATTGAATCTAAAATTAAAAATTAAATATGCAACCTCTTAACACTTTAATTTTAATTTACCATTAGATTAAAACCTTGTTGCCATTTTGACAATTCATGTTTGAACCCCAAATCCAATTTAAATAATGCTCATGATTAGATAAATTCTGTTAAGAGTATAATTTTAATTTACCATTAGATCAAAACCTCGTTGCCATTTTGACAATTCATGTTTGTGTTAAACAATTCAAAGAGAAAAATACAAAATCATAAAGAGAGGAAATACAAAATCATAAAGAGAGGAGACTAGGGTTTCATTAATAATGCATAACAAAAAAGAAATACAAAAAGAATGAATTAACCTAAATATAAAGAAACTATATATAGGCTAAATCAAGAAAACTGAAAAGACTATTCTACCCTTAATAAACAATAAAATAAAATAACCTTATATTTCTTAACAGATTTTACGGGTTGTTGGTACCATTATGGTTACCCATGCCCTAGGACCGTCACATCGCCTAAGGTGGGATGTGATAGGTAGATTGGTGGGTAATGTGAGGCTAATGAAAGACGATTTGGCTAAAACGGAGCAGACAAAATTGTGGTTTAGAAATGGTAAGCAATAAAGGTTATGATATAAGAATGAATGGGATTTGTTTCACTCAAACTGGGATATGAATGCTATCTTTCTTTTTTTTTCTTCTTCTTTTTTTTTTTCTTCTTCTTTTTTTTTTCTCTTTTTTTTTCTTTCTTTAATGAAACACAAATGATATTTTCAATTTTTGGACATTCTGACATATTGATTATTGTATAAGGTGTGCTGAAAAGGTTATGATCGGATTTGATTGATTGGTTTAGGTCATGCATTGGTTTAGTCTTGAAGAATAATAGGGTGGATTGAATATGAATCAATTGGATTGGGATGCGGGTTTAATGGAGGTCAATTGGGGAGATTTAGGCTAAGGCAGTATGGATTAAGGAGGTTAAGGCTGCAAATGAAAAAAGAAGAAGTTAATTTTAATGAACATGATCATAGAGTGAGGAATGGTATTGAATTAAGATGTGAATCAAAATTTATTAGTTTTGCCTTTTATTTGAGATCTTTAAGATAACTGCCCCCATTAAAACTCATCTTGAACTTTACTCTAAATTTGCTCCTATTCTGAGTTGGGAAGTAGACATTTCCAAAAAAAAAATTTCCTATTATCTGCATTTCCAACATTTTGCTAAAAGAGAGTTTTTCCCTTCTAATCCTTAAAAGAGAAGATCAATATCAAAATGAAGGAAATCATCTTTTAAATCCTCATTAATGAATCTTTTGTAGATTCTTCTCAATATTTTCTTTCATTTTTTTTTGTTTTTTTTTTGTTTTTCCTTTTTTTTTTTCCTTTTCTTCTTCTTTTTTTTTTCTTTTTTTGTGGAAGAATCTACAACTAACATAAATGCTCTATATAAGACATGTTTCCTTTTGCAATATTTCCCTTTGAACTCCTATTCTCAAACTTCCTTCCAAGTATATTAATATGGGCAATAATCTCAATTTGAGGGAAAACCAATTAATTATAATTCACAAATGGAAAAAGAAAGTTAATGATAAGTGAGTTGAATTTATGATTTAAGATGACTATTGAGGTAAGGTTTGGGGTTTATGATGGATCTAGGTTGGGTATGGAAATGTGGATGGATTATTAAAATACTATGAAAGTCATCTTTTGAAAGAAAAACAAGTGGGTTTGAGGTTTAAGGTGGTTCAAGTTTCAAGGTTTCAGAGGAAAATTGGTTCACAAGGGTGAGTTGAGGATAAAATGTATTATGGTTGATAGCAATTAGGCTTGGTATATGTATCAGTACATCTTGTGACAAATAATCAAAATATCAGAAATAATCCATGAATTAGAAAAATGTACTTGTTTTATTATTTTTGTAAATGAGAGCAATTGAGTGAATAGTGGGTCAAGAATGAATATGCAAGAAATAACACTTTTTTTTTTTGCCCCAAAAAGTATGGTGATGGATTTTGTAATGAAAGCATGGTGAATAAGTTCCAGGGTGATATGAGATTTGAGATATATGCATGGAAAATGTCTGCCCCAATATGTTCTAACGGAAAAGATTATGGAGTTATGAGATTTTGAGGTATATGCATAAAACATGTCTGCTCAAATGTGTTCTAATGAAAAAGGTTGTGGGATTGTGAAATTTTAGTAGAAAAAATGTTGGTTAATTAATGAGGGTGGAATAGGGTGGCCATTATTTCTTAAAGTACATGATATTCAAAATGTTCAGATTGGACCATTGGGTTTTGATTTATTTGAGGAATGGAGGTTTTCAAGAAAAGGGAGAAGATGGAGAACACTTCGTTTTTCAAGAAAAATGAGGTTTGTGTGCTTTTCAAATTGCAAAAATTAACCATTAATAATGATTCTGAGTTGAGATCATAAACAATTTTAAAGGAGAAAAGGAGAATTTTGGGGTTTTGGTCTCTTTTTGTGAATTAGGGGTGAAATTGTACTGTGGACGTGAGGAGGTCAATTGATTCCAAAGAAAAAGAAGTTACATGGAATTTGATTTTTTTTTTTTAAGATGCTACTTTTACTTCACTGGAAAGACAAGAAGAAAATACAAAAGAAACAAACATGAAGTCATAATTTGCATGCTCAAATTTGAAATAGGAGGGATGATCAGAATAAAAGTACAAGGTTACAAAGTCATACTCCCAAAAGTTGTTTAACCATCCTAATACTATTAAAATTACATCATAAAAGATAAATAAACATCATTTGCTCAATTTCTCTGCTCAGAAGTATCCTGAATTCTCCATTGATTTGGAGGTAAAGGAAGTTCATTCTCCTTAGGGCTCCACTCTATTTCTTCTTCCTCATATGAAAAATCAAGTTTCATACTCACCTTATCCATCCCTTGAACTAATTCATCTTGCTTCTCCAAAACTCCTTTACAACTTGAAGATCCTTTAGTCAACTCTTCTAAAAATGAATTAAAAATTTGACATTGGATGACCACTGGAGGACGAATTGCTACAGGTATAAGGTGATCTCCATCGTGAAAGCCTGCTTTCATCATATCATTGGTCAACCACCCTGCATTGATAATTGCTTGCAGCAAATGAATTAACTGCTTGCAGTTGTCAGTGAAGTGCCTTTGTGTCCTTGCATAGTACTCACAAAAAGCATTAGGATCATACCATTTTGGATAAGGGGGATTAATAGGACTCATTGGAGTTGGCATTATCAAGCGTCTTTTGGCTGCTATTCGAAACAAATCTGTAGCAGTAAGTTGACTAGTTATTGAAATGCCACTAAGATTCAAACCAAGAGGATTATTTGGTGGGGTAAGTGTTGGAATTTGGGTGACTTGCTGAGGAATTTGAGGAGGTAAGAGTGTTTGGTTGGGAAATGTATGAGGAAGTGGGAAAGTATTTGAGTGGATCATCCGAACAGGGTAATTTGGCTGATTTAATGGAAAATGACTGAAGGTTGGATACACTCCTCTTGGCCTCAGATGGTTAGCCTGTGGCATTGGATAAGTTATTTTGGAACAATGACCTCTTAACTGAGATGGTTCAACTACCTTGACATCATTCTCTTTTCGTAGCATTATCACAGATATGACAAATAAGAAGACTCTCCAACTTGACCGTTCCCCTTATCTCTACCAATCATTGTTCAAAGATATCTTCAATTGAGCAGATGAGTTGTTTTACGACGAACAATTTTGGGAATGTTAGGGATATGATATCTTGAAATAGTTTGGAACTTTGGATCTTAGAAGCTCAAGATTTGAGAGTTTTGGAAGAATGTTTAATCAAATGAGGACCCTTAAGGGATAAGGATTTTTTTTTTGGAAATCAGACTAGTGATGCGATCAATAAGTTTTACCTGAAAGTTAAATTTACAAAAAAAGAAGGTAAGAGAAAAATAAAGCCAATTGATCCCTTTTTTTTTTTTTTTATTTTCATTATGATGAGTCTTAAAAAAAATGAAAGAAAAAGTATTTTTATTTTTATTTTTTAAACATGAGAAAAATATTATGAATTTGGATATGTAATGGAAATGATGATTTTTTGTCAAAATAATGAATGCAACATAAACCAAATAACATGAAAAATAAAATGTAGGACCCTTATGATCTAGAACTTTGACACTGGATAATCCTAAATTGTATGCTATTCAATAGTCCAATTATATCCTAAAGGATGGGCTTCTATGGTTTATTCTCAACAGTGCAGGTTCATGGGTTAGCTCTACTGTCTTAACAGGATGAAAAGGTCCTCAGATTGCCCCCACTATTGAGTAGTAGGGCTTCACTTCATGCTCATAGTACTGTCGAGGCTCAAAGTCCCACAGGTATTATTATAGATAAAATAAGTTTCAATTTGGGCAAAGATTTTTCGCGGATACTGTCGAAGATTGAAGTCTCACTGGTACCACTAATTACCTTCTTCTAATTCGAATGGTTGGTCGCTCGGGTATATAGCTAAAAAAGTGTGTGCAAGGACCAATGAATATATAACCATACAGCAAAAGGATACATAACCCCTACACCATATCAAATATCATGTTGTTCATTCACAAATAATCAGAGATAGAAACACATAACAATGCAAGGCAGAAGAAAATAAAAAATATTTATGCTACTGTGAGACCTCGCCCGAGCACCGGTCCGATCCGCTAGAGGGGGATCGAAATGCTCATTCGGGTCTGGTCTTACGATGGAACCCTCGGGTTCGGATTGGTTGATTTCTGAAAATTGACTTTGGGAGTCGCCACCTTAATTTATTCTTAATTGGGAAAAGTTTAAGGAAAAAACCCATTTTATGACTCCAAGTTATTGTCCAATGAAAAAGCACACTAGCCTCGATTACCAAAGAGGATTCGGGGACTAGGTTTTCGGTTTATTTTTAATTTGAAAATAAGTTTGGCAATTTTAATATACAATGACTTAAAATGATTTCATGAACATTATAATGATTGAACAGTTATGAGTTAAAGTAAAAAAATAAAGCAATAAAGCAATTAAAATAAAGAAAGTACTTATTAAACTTACAAAATAAACCAAAATAGGGGATACTTTCTCTAGCCCTTATGGGATTTTAGGAAAGCAACACATTCCCCAAATTATTAATCCGAAAACGAAAGCAATTTAAAGAAGAAATTCAATATACAAAAGCAATAAAAGAAAGAAAGCACA
>CATKHJ010609687.1:0-33496 GCA_949750685.1 Vernicia montana
ATTGATTTTAAAGGTCTGTAATAATATTATTTAGACTATGGTATGCATGATGTATGATATATCAATTGCTACAGTCCAAGCACTTAATTATATTTAAGTTGCAATGAGGTTTAAATGGAAAATGGAGTTCAAAAGGAAAAAGGATGGAAAATATTTTCAGTACCAATTACTGATCACAAATGTTTTAAGGTATGGGATTTTTATAAGGGAAATTTATGGTTCCGATTCTGGGGTAATGATAACTAGTAATTAATGGAAGTTAATTAAGGTAATGAGGTGTTCTACGGGTTTAGGTGACCTTAAGTCTTCCTATACCCTAGGACAGTCGCGGCTCAAAGTTGGGTCGTGACAGCTCCTTGCTTTGCAAAGTGTGCGCAAGTCTTCCGTTTGAGGTCTGAGGTTCGAGTTCCACCTCAAGCTGAGAGAAGGTGGAATTAAGATCTAGAAAGCTACTCCGTCCGTTCGCCCCAAACCTTCCAGGCGTAAGGTAAGCATCAATCCTTTTCTTTTTTTTTTTTCATTTTTCTTTATTTTCTTTTATTATTTGCTTTTATTGTTGCTTTATTTTCTCTCCTTAGGATTCTTTTTCCCCCTTTGGGCTCCTTGCTTAGTTCTTGCTCTTCTACTCCCTCACTCTATAATCAATTAATTAATTGAAATTAATTTACTTAGGGTAGTTAATTAAAATCCGACCTAATTAACTCAACTTGATAAATTAATTAAAATTAATTAATCAACCAATCAATCCTCTCCAATTCAATAAATTGAAACATGATAAAAGGCTAGACTAAATAATCCCCCTTCGCAAAAGGTGAGAACTGCGTGGGTTCTGATTCTCATTCAAAGGGATACGCAAACATGCTTGGTCCAAGCATTGAATCCAAATAAAACAAACAAACTTCTCCCCCTATCATCTTCTTCACTTAGTTAGGGTTTTCTTCTTAATTATTAGTTTCCTTTAGGATTTAGTTTGGGGAATGTGTGATTTTCCTAGAACTCATAAGGGCTAGAGGAAGTATCCCCTGATTTGGATTCATTGTAATCTATAATTTACTTATTTCATTTATTTTATTTTATTTTGTATTTTTTATTTGGAATAAATGAATGATCATGCATATCTTAATTGCTCATGCATTATACTTGTTCATGAAATTAATTTTAAGTTATTTTGTATTAAACTTGCTAAACTAATCTTTATTGTAAATAAATCAAAAACCTAGTCCTCGAATCCTCTTTGGTAATCTAAGGCTAGTGCACTTTTTCTATTCGGATAAATACTTCGAATCATTTAATTGGGTTTTTTCCTTAAGATTTTCCCCAAATAAAATAAAATTAAGGTGGAGACTCAAAAATCTATTTTCAAAACAATCTATCTGAGCTCGGGGGCTCCATCATGAGTTCTTTCCTAATGAGCATTTCAACCCCCTTTAGCGGATCAGACCGGTGCTCGGGCGAGGCCTCACAGGTGGTAGATGCTTTAAGCAAGAAGTCATTAAGGTGTTTAGCTCACATTCAAGTGTATGGGCGACCATTGGTAAAGGAAATGAAAATTTTGTATGACTTTGGTATTCAGTTTGAAGGGTCAAATTCTAAAGTGCTTTTGGCACACTTCCATATCAAGCCACTCTTGATTTATCAAATTAAAGAAGCCCAAGACAATGATCCTTTAATGGTGAAACTAAAGAAAGAAGTTGAAGCAGAGAAAGCTCCAGGATTCGCCATTGTGGATGGTGTATTTAAATATGGTTCAAGGCTGTGTGTTCCTACAGTGAATGGTTTAAAGGAGCATATTATAAAAAGAAGCTCATTATGCAACTTATAATATGCATCCATATGCAACTAAGATGTATCATGATGTGAAGAGCTCTTATTGGTGGAATGGAATGAAAAGGGACATAGCAAAGCTTGTGGCAAGATGTTTAACATGTCAACAACTTAAGTTTGAACATTAAAGGTCTTCTAGACTACTTCAGCAATTACCATTGCCTGAATGGAAATGGGATAGAGTTACTATGAATTTTGTGGTCTGTTTGCCAAGGTCTTCGAGTGGGTATGACTCGATTTAGGTGATTGTGGACAAGTTGACCAAGTGAACTCACTTTTTAATAGTTAAAACCATATATTTAGCCTTGCAATATGTTCAACTGTACCTTGATGATATAGTAAAGCTTCATGGTGTTCCAATTTTTATTATTTTAGATCAAGAAACTCAGTTTACTTCAAGGTTTTGGTAGAAGTTGCAAGAGTCTTTGGGTACTTAGCTGGATTTCAGTACAACTTTTCACCCTCAAACGGATGGTTAGTCAAAGAGAACCATCCAAACTCTAGAAGATATATTGAGAATGTGTATCTTGGACTTTCGAGGGAATTGGGATAATCATTTACCTTTGATCGAGCTCGTCTACAATAACAATTATCATTTTAACATTAAAATGCACCTTATGAGGCTCTATATGGGAAGAGACGTAGATCTCATATTTGCTGGGATGAAGTAGGAGAGAAGTTCATCAAAGGACATGACTTGATTCAATATACAATGGAGAAAATGCCTCTTATCAAGGAACAGTTGAAAATGGCCTTTAGTCGCCAAAAGAGTTAAGCTATTTTGAAGTAAAAAAACCTTCAATTCACCATTGGTGATCATGTTTTTTGAAAATTTCACCAATGAAGGGTGTTATGAGATTGGGCAAGGCAAATTGTCTCTAAGGTATATTGGTCCATTTGATATTTTAGATCGAGTCAGGGAAGTTTCCTATCGAATAGCATTACCTCTTAGTTTGGAAAATGTTCATCATGTATTCCATGTTTCCATGCTTCGTAAGTATGTTCTGGATCCTTCTCATATATTGTGAGCTCAACTGCTGGACCTAAAGTAGGATTTGTCTTACGAGAAAGTTCTAGTAGCTATTATTGATAGACTGGTTGAGGTCATCGGAATAAGGAAATTCCATTGGTGAAAATGTTATAGCAGAATCAAGCAATGGAAGAAAGCATGTGGGAAAGTGAGAAAAGCATGCGAGCCAAATATCGTCACTTATTCCACTCATAAATTAATTTTTAAAATTCGAGGAAGAATTTTTTTTAAGGAGGGGAGTATGTAATACCTTGAATTATTGTTACTTGTAATAAACTGAGTTGTTTCTCATGTTTGTATAGACATTGTATTATTATTCCAAGTAATGCAAGCAACTTTTAAGTTATGGAAGTTTAAAAGTTCAATTTTAAGATTTTACCTGTCGAGGACAAGCTTCGATGACGAGACGAGGCAAAGCTTCGATAGTAAGGATGAGGTTTGAATACAAGGAAGAAGCTTTAATGGTAAGGACTAGCTTCGCTAACAAAGATGAAGCCTCAATGAATAGATATATGAGTTGATGAGATAGGCGAGTTGTCGAGGATGAAGATAAGCTCGATTTTAGAGAAACGAGTTGAGGAGCTTGGTATTAGCGAAGTGAGTAGAGGAGCTCAGTATATGAGAGGAAAGCTGAGAAGCTTAATATCGAAGACGAGGACAAATATTAGTTTAATATTAGAGGATCAAGGTACAAGTTATACAAATTAAGAAGCTTGGTATCGAGGATGAAGGATACCTATATGGATATGCAAAGCGAACTGAAAGGCTCGATGTCGAGTAACATTCTATCTACGTGATGCATTAGAATTGCATATTATTACATGGCTAAGGTTGTCAGCTATTGATGAACAATAAGTTGGCCATAATGATTTTTATATTTATTTTTCTCTCTATATAAAGACATATGGACCATTCCAAAGTATACCAAAACATTTGAATTTGCTTCTCAAACCTAAGTTCTTTATTTTCTTTCAAGATCTTTTGGTACAAATTAATTTCTTTCATTTTACTTAAAGAACTCATAGAATCTTAAAGTAACCCGAGAATTCAAGTGAGTTCTTTCTTCTTTCCTTCTTTAGAAGAGTTTTGGCTAGAGTTACAGCATATAAGTGGACTAGTTGAGCCTCATGCGTAGCAAAAGGTGATTTGATCTTTATTGAAAGGATTATAGCATTATCATATGAGTTATAAATTATATTAGTGCATAATAACCTACCATGAATTGCTTTTGTTTAAGTCTCTTCATTTATCTATTTATTCTTAATGATCTAAATTACACCGTAAAAATTGTAATTGTTATTATCAATATACATTGAGATCATAAGTATTAAAAAGCCATATTACTACAAAGCTAGTAAGCTTTACTATTGAATTAATGTTATTGAATTGTTTTAATTATAAATGAAAGGCCATTGGGCCAACCTACTATTATGATTTTTACTGAGCCATAACTGAGCTATAGACCACGTGTATGACAAAACACCTTTACTAATGGGAAAAAATTCAGTGGACTGTGTGCACCGACGACTCAACTGATAGAGTCTAAATTATTAGTATTCTACCTATGGAGGTGCAATACCTTAGGCTCCCTATAATACCCTAGACTCACTTAGCTATTAAACATCAAATATGAGAACCTAGAAAGGTAACATAAAGACTTGTTATCCTAGTATGACCAAACCTAAGTTTGGTATACTTAAATGTGTCTAAATGAATTTGAATTAATTTCTGTTGTGAGCAATATGATCATATGATTGCTAAAACCATAATGGATATGAATGAATTGAATAATGAGTATTAAAGTGAATGGATATGATAATATGTGCTAAAACATAGCTCAATTGCCAAAATAGTCAAAAATAACTAAGTAAAAGGAAGATTAAAATTTCTATTTATGAGGCCTCGCCCTTGCACCGGTCTGATCTGCTAGAGGGGATCGAAATGCTCATTCAGGTTTGTACTCAAGATGGAACCCTCGGGTTCAGATTGATTGATTTTGAAAAGGTGCATTAGGGGTCGCCACCTTAATTTTATTTTATTTGGGAAAAGTTAAGGAAAAACCCATTAATGTCTCCAATTATATTCCAATGAAAAAGTGCACTAGCCCTCGATTACCAAAGAGGATTTGGGAACTAGGTTTTCGGTTCATTTTAATTAGTTTGGAAATTTTAATGCTTAATGGCTTAAAATGGATTTCATGAACAGTTATAATGTATGAACAATTAAATATTGCATGAATTAAAGTAAAGCAAAGCAATAAAAGAAATAATAAAAGCAATAGAAGAAATAAATAAATAAAGTAATAAAAATGTTAAATTAAACAACATAAACCAAATTAGGGGATACTCCCTCTAGCCCTTATGTGTTCTAGGAGAGTCATACATTCCAGAAATTAAATCCAATAACAAAGGTAATAAAACAAAAAAAATGAAAGAAAACACAAAACTTAAACTATGCGAAGAAGGTGAAGGAGGAAGAAAATTTATTTTAATTGGATTTGATGCCTTAGACAAGCATGCCTATGTATCCCTTTGAATGGGAATCAAAATCCACGTAGTTCGCCCTTCTTGCGAAGGGGGTTTGTTTTAGTTTGAGCCTTTTATCATGTTTCAGTTTGATTGATTAAAAGGTGATTAATTAATTAACCTAATTGATTACCAAGTTGAAGTAATTATTTCAGATTTTAATTAACTAACAACCTAGATGAACCAATTTAATTAACTAATTAAAAGAAAATTCCAAGGAGGGAAAAATAAATAAAATAAATAAAGAAAATGAAAAGAGAAAGGAAAAGAAACTTATCTTGCACTTGAGCGGCTTTGGGATGGCAGAGACTTATCTCGGTCGGCGATAGATTAGCCTCGGACGGCAGAAAACTTTTGACTCAGCTGGTCGGCTCGAAAAGTCGCTACCCAATCTCGCTTTGTAAAGTAAGGAGCAATAGCAAAGCAAGAAAAAAAAACTTTAAAACTAGAATGCTCGTTCCTTTCGAATCAAGCTTAGGGGGATGGCTCGCTTGATGCAAAGGCTAATCAAGAAAGCCACGAGGTCAGGAGGTGAAGAATAATGAGTGGGAGGTCCCCTATATATAGGGTAAAGGCTGGGGGAAAGTTTCATGAAGTTTCGATGTGGGATGAAGGGAAAAAGAGGAAAAAACACGGAAAAAGGTTGCGGATCTGCATATCAGCTTGGCGGATCCGCAGTGGCTTCCGGTGGATCTACAGGCATGCCCTACGCTCAGCCCTCGGTTTCGCATTTTTCATCTGTTTTCACTCGTTTCTCGTCCGTTTTAAGCGATTCCAATTGTGTTATGCTCGTTATCCAATCTTGGATGATATGAGGATGATTAAGAGGCATGAGGGATGGGTCCCGGGTCCCGAGGCTCGGATTCTCAATTTTTTGAATTTTGACAATTTCAACTTTCAGAGGTCTGTTTACTAAGCCTAGGTGCCTCTAGTGTTAAAATGCATACTAGAGGGTGCAAAATTAAGGGTTCACAGATGCCCCCCTCATTAGAATTGTCTTGTCTGTAAGGTGATTCTAATGATAGTGAACCTGAGAAGAAGGAAAAAAGGAACCAAAGTGATGTCTAGGTCGGTATTTGGACATGTTTTGGTGGGTAAAATGATGAAGTAAGACGATAAAATGAACCAAAGGGATGTCTAAATCAGAATTTAGACATGTTTGGGTGAGAAAATGATTGAATCTGGGAAAGATTGTAAAATGAACCATAGGGATATCTAGGATATCGTTGTTAGACATTTATGGGTGGAAGTTGACTGATAACTGAAAATGGAAAAAATGAACCAAAGGTAAATCTAGGTCAGTAGCTAGATATATCTGGGTAAAAGATGGATATGATTCAGATAAGGTGGCGAGGAAAGGAAACAGAGGGATGTCACTAGTTTAGGCATGTCTGGGTGAAGAATGATAAGGAAATGGAAAAGGAACCATAGGGATATCTAGGTGATTGTTGCTAGACATTTATGGGTGGATTGGTTGATAGAAATGAAGTGATATTCCCGATCTATTTGGGAAAATCTAGAATGAAATTGATATCCCCAGTTTGCTTAGGTAAATCTGGAATGAAAGTGATATTCCCGGTCTATTTGGGTAAAAGATCCTAAGGCTATCCTAGGATGGGTCTGATTATAGAAGGAAAATCTAATTCAGATTTAAGGAATAGATCCTAAGGTAATCCTTGGATGGGTCTGATTTTTGAGATTTGATTGGTTTGGGTGGAGAACCCTTTGCATGATTCAGAAATTCAGATTGACGATCCGTCTTAGGAATTCAGATTGATGATCCATCTTGATTTAGGAGCTTTGATTAACAACCTATTTAGTGTAAAATGCATCTGACTATGAAAAGGTTTTTATGATTTGGATACCTTGAACCTATGAAGGGTTAATCTAATATGAGAATGCTGATCTTTTGGGAGAGAGGGTGCCCCCATTCTGGAGGGATGAGGAAAAGTGGCTCGGTTATTCGGCTTTAAGAAGAAGTCAAGGCTAAGTCAGGTTTTGGCCTTGAAGGAGGTCATTCTTGGAAGGCTAGGTCAAGTGTGGCCTATAAGGTTATTTCGGAAGGCTAAGTTGGGTTTAGCTTCAAAGAAGATTAGGTAGAAAGGCTGAATTAGATTTGGAGCAGGTCATGCTTGGAAGGCTCATTCAGGTATAGCCTGGACGGTTATTTTAAGAAGGCTAGGTCAGGTTTAGCTTCGAAGAAGATTAGGTAGGAAGGCTCGGTTAGATTTGGCCTTGGAGAAGGTTATACTTGGAAGGCTCAGTTAGATTTGGCCTTAGAAAAGATTAGGTGGGAAGGCTCGGTTAGATTTGGCCTTGGAGAAGGTTATACTTAGAAGCCTCGGTTAGATTTGGCCTTTTCAAAGGTGAAGATAATGGGTTGGCTTTTGTGTGACCCAATTGTTAAGTGTCTGCCTCTAGACATGGCTTTTGGAGGTGATTTAACTAGCTGGTTTGCCTTTTGATTTTGCTTGTCCTAATGACTTGGACTTTAGGGATGATATGATTTTGCCAAGGAGGCTTGGATCTAGAGGGATTGTATGATTTCCCAATGAGGCTCAAACTTAGAAGGATGTCATGATTTGCTAAAGAAACATGGGATGGGCTTTGACTGGTTTGAGCCTTTTTTAATCAACTTAAGGATGATAGGCCTTTGGAGTCATGGCTCGACTTTTGGCTTTGCCAAGGAAATTAGGTTTAAAGGATCATGAGCTTTTGAGAAACTTAGGATTTTTGGTGGGCTTGGCCCTTGGAAGATGAAATTTTCTAAGGAGACTTAGGTTTGGAAGGATGGTAGGTTGGACCTTTTGAAAAGTGTTGGGGAGGTTGTATGATTTTGCTATCGTAGCAAGGTTTATAGAGTAGACAAGCACAACTTATCTTATTGCCTGAGATTGAATAGACTCTTAGAGTGACAAGACTTTTGGGGGAGACACTGAATTGATTTTGGACAATGACTCAGAAGACATTCCCCTTGATTGATGATAGGAGCTATTTATCTTTTTGAGCTAAAAGACTTTGACTAGCGATTTGAAAAATATACCTTTAATGAATGATAGGGGCTACTTAGTTGCTTGAGCTAAGAGACGTGACAGATGATAGAAAGGATATGCCCCTATTGAATGATAAGGGCTATTTAGCTACTTGAGCTAAGAGACATGACGAATGATAGGAAGGATATGCCCATAATGGACTGAAAAAAGATGATTCGGAAGGTGAGCCCCTAATGAGGGATCAACCATAGGATGATAACTTAGGAAGATATGCCCTTAATGTAGGATAATGACATAAGGGACAAAATGATTTGAGCAGGATGACTTTTTATTTTTTTTTTTTAGCTCTAACTTCTGCCCGAGCTGCCCTTTTGGGTTTTCAACTCGACAAGCTTGCTCTAATTTCTGCCTAAGCCTCCCTTTCGGGTTTTCAACTTAACGAGCTAATCAATGAAATTTGGCATTTTAAAATTATTCCACCATAATTCGGGCTACTGTTTTCCTTCCTCTTGGGGCTCTGACCTTTGTCTAGACCATTTCATTGAATCTTTGGTCTAGAGAGAAATCTTATGAGGATATCAGGTCCTTTTTGAGATTATTGCCCCTTGTTGAGGTGTTATGCTTGATTACCCAAAAGTGCAATGGGTAACTTTATTGGATTGCCTTTAGCCTCGCCCGCTCCAACTGAAAAGATCACCACTTAGTGTTCTCTATTATCTTGACTATCCTTTGGTTGGGAGCTGGTGAAACGACTGCTGATGTGGGCATAAGAAACACCTCAAGTTTTGATTTATCCAAGTCATGGTGGAGATTATGGTGAAATAAAAAATGTTTGCCAAAATCCATTGATTTTTTTTTAACTCAACTGTGTAGGACTAAACAAAGAGGATGAGAAAAAGAGAAATGCACAAATAACATAAATATTTTATTATAACAGGAGATGATAGTACAAAAAAGAATACAAAAATGACAAACTCAGACTCGTACTCAGATTTGGACTCTGAACATAAACTAGAATTCAAATTTGGATTTGGACTTGGACTCTGAACATGAATTCAATCTCAGACAAGTCAAGTTGAGTTTGAACTCCTCTATAACATGCTACCTAGGTAATGGTGAGGTGGGGTCTGTTTTCCACTTTGGTGAAGATGTATGGATCACAGTGATGGATTCAGCTTGAAAGGGAAAATAGCATATCGGTCTTAGCCTCAAAGGTCATGGGGTTCAGATTCTTCATCACTATTCAGATTAGTGGTGGAGAATTCAGGTTGAAATGATTCACTTTGTATGCAATCTTCAACCCTTGATGCAGTTGCAACCAAAGCTTTGAAGGTGGGCAGGTATTGGGTTAACAAGTGGGCTTGGTGACTGGGAGTAGGTTCTTGACAAGGATGTCCACTTGTTCTTGATCAGTTGGTATGTTTACAATTTGAGCTGCTTTAGCCCTCCACCTTGTAAGGAACATGGAGAATGACTCATTTGGAAGTTGTCTGGTGGTTTTAAACTCACGCCTGGTGACATCTACTTCAATATTGTAATGATATTGTTTGACAAAAAGCATTACAAATATCATCCCATGTTCTCTTCTGGCTCTTGTCTAGTGAAAGAAACCATTTTTTGGCAGCATCGGTTAGGGATTGCTGGAACAACTGAGCAAGGAACTCATTGCTAAGTCCCAAAGGCTACATTGTCCCCACATATATCTTCAAATAGGCCATGGGGCAACAGGTTCCATCAAAACTCTCCAGTTCAGGCATTTTGAATTTTGGAGGAAGCTTGGCATTAGGAAAAAGGGTCAAGCTATCCATATCAATCAAGTCACTACAGTGCTTTACGATTTTGATAGTTCTCTCCATAGCTTCAAGTTTCTCCATGAATGTTCTCAAGTCAGGGTGAGAGAAAGCTTCCTTCCTTTGAAAAGGATTCGCAGGAGAGGAAGTAGTAGATTGGGTAATGATGTATGGAACTTCACTGGGTTGAGTGGTACTAGCAACAGCCTTTCCTTTGTCTGTAGGGTTAATGGTTGTTTTGGATGATGAAGTAGTGTTATTATAGGTTTGGGCCGAAACAGGATTGGCCCAGTTCAAATTTAGGGTGGTTTGGTCCAAAATTGGGTTTGGGTTAGCCTAGTTAAGGATGGTTTGGCTAATCATAGTCCGAACTTCCTCAATGATAGATTTTTGTTGTTCCTCAATTTGGACTTCTTGTGCATTCAAAGCGGAGGTAAGAATAGCTTGAAGCCTTTCCTTTTGCTTTTTAAGGATGGTGTCCATGGTATCTTAAGGCAAAACTAGAGAAAAACCAGTAAGTGATGGGTGATGATATGAAAAGATGATATGAGTAAGGTTATACAAACTCTAAGGGAAAAGGATTTCCTATGGTGTTGTGGGCCAATTATTTTTGGGCTTAAAGTCTGATAGGCCAAATGTATTGGGCTTTAAGAGATGAAGTGCCAAATGCCTTGGGCTTAAGAGGGATAAGGTGCCAAAAATTTTAGGCTTAAAGATAGTCGAGGTGCCAAAGATTTTGGACTTTAAGAGAGATAAGGTGCCAAAGGTTTTGAGTTTAAGAGAGATAAGGTGCCAAATGTCTTGGACTTAAAAGAGATGAGGTGCCAAAGATTTTTAGGCTTAAGAGAGATAAGGTGCCAAAGGTTTTGGGCTTAAGAGAGATGAGGTGCCAAAGATTTTGGGCTTAAGAGAGATAAGGTGCTAGAGGTTTTGGGCTTAAGGTGATGGTAGGCCAAATATTTTGTTCTTTGAGGTAGATGAGGTGCTAAAGATTTTGGGCTTAAGGTGATGGTGGGCCAAATATTTTGGTCTTTAAGGTGGATGAGGTGCCAAAGATTTTAGGCTTAAGGTGATAGTAGACCAAAGTTGTTGGGCTTTAGGATAGAATGTTGGGCTAAAGATATTGTGCTTTGGGGATTTGAGGTATATTTGGGCCAAAGGTTATTGGGCTTATGGGTAATATATTGGGCCAAAGGTATTGGGCTTTGAGGATTTGCCAAGGTTTTAGGCTTGGAATAGCTTATTGGGCCAAAGGTATTGGGCTTTGGAGATTTTCCAAGGTTTTGGGCTTGGGGTAGTATGTTGGGCCAAAGTTATTGGACTTTAGAGATTTTCCAAGGTTTTGGGCTTGGGATAGTATGTTGGGCCAAAGGTATTGGGCTTTGAGGATTTGCCAAGATTTTGGACTTAAGATAGCTTATTGGGCCAAAGGCATTGGGCTTGGGATAGTATGTTGTGCCAAAGGTATTGGGCTTTGGAGATTTGGGGTATATTTTGAAGGTAATAGGCCAAGGTGATGACAGTCAAGGGTGAAGATTAAGGGCACCCGAGTTTTAGGTTGGATAAGGGGTAATGGTGTTTAAGGTTTATGGGGCGAAAGTTATTGAATTGAGGTGAGAGAGTTTGACCCTTCTTCGGTTCAAGGTATGACCCAGGCTTAGGATGAATGCTTGCTTTGTATATTATGGATGCATGATATGCATGGAAAAATATTTCATGAATATACAATTTGTGCAAGGCTTTAATTATGGTATATACAACCTAAGGTCAGGTTCTAGGTTCATTACATGAAAGGGTCAGGATGGCTTGCATAGGGTACCCGTCACATTGGAGCAGCGATATACCTAACCACATGTGAGTCAAAGAGCCTCGTGTGGGTCCAACAGTACGTGCATACTTGTATACATCGCAGGGTGGATTAATTCACTATTGGCAAGTAGACCTAAGAAAGGTTGCCCAGTCGATGTTATTTTCTATCCATTGTTTTCCTAAGAAATCTAGGTTAAAAGGCAATGAGCCTATGCAAGTGATTCATAAAAGCCATTTTTGCATTAAAAGTGCCAAACTTTTGTTTTAAACCAATTAGTAGTCCACATGTTTTTTATAAAAAAAGAATTTCTCCCCAGTGGAGTCACCAACTGTGAGGCCTCACCCGAGCACCGGTCCGATCCACTAGAGGGGATCGAAATGCTCATTCAGGTTTGTACTCAAGATGGAACCCTCGGGTTCAGATTGGTTAATTTTGAAATGGTACATTAAGGGTCGCCACCTTAATTTTATTTCATTTGGAAAAGTTAAGGAAAAACCCATTAATGACTCTAATTATATTCCAATGAAAAAATGCACTAGCCCTCGATTACCAAAGAGGATTCAGGGACTAGATTTTCGGTTCATTTTAATTAGTTTAGAAAGTTTAATGCTTAATGGCTTAAAATGGATTTCATAGAAAGTTATAATGTATGAAAATTAAATATTGAATGAATTAAATTAAAGCAAAGCAATAAAAGAAATAATAAAAGCAATAGAAGAAATAAATAAAGAAACTAATAAAAATGTTAAATTAAACAACATAAACAAAATTAGGGGATACTCCCTCTAGCCCTTATAGGTTCTAGGAGAGTTACACATTCCCCAAATTAAATCCAATAACAAAGGTAATAAAACAAAGAAATGAAAGAAAACACAAAACCTAAACTATGCGAAGAAGGTGAAGGAGGAAGAAAATTTATTTTAATTGGATTTGATGCTTTAGACAAGCATGCCTACTTATCCCTTTGAATGGGAATCAAAATCCACTTAGTTCACCCTTCTTGCGAAGGGGGTTTGTTTTAGTTTGAGCCTTTTATCATGTTTTCAGTTTGATTGATTAAAAGGTGGGTTGATTAATTAATTAACCTAATTGATTACCAAGTTGAAGTCATTATTTCAGATTTTAATTAACTAACAATCTAGATGAACCAATTTAATTAACTAATTAAAAGCAAATCCCAAGGAGGGAAAAATAAATTAAATAAATAAAGAAAATTAAAAGAGAAAGGAAAAGAAGCTTACCTTGTGCTTGAGCGGCTTTGGGATGGCAGAGACTTATCTCGGTCGGCGACAGACTAGCCTCGGACGATGGGGAACTTTTGACTCCGCAGGTCGGCTCGGAAAGTTGCAACCCAATCTCGCTTTGCAAAGCAAGGAGCAATAACAAAGCAAGGAAAGAAAATTTTAAAACTAGAATGCTCATTTTTTAAGGATCAAGCTTAGGGGGATGGCTCGCTTGATGCAAAGGCTAATAAAGCAAGCCACGAGGTCAGGATGTGAAAAATAATGAGTGGGAGGTCCCCTATATATAGGGTGAAGGCTGAGGGAAAGTTTTATGAAGTTTCGATGTGGGATGAAGGGAAAAAGAGGAAAAAATATGAAAAAAGGGTGCAAATCCGCATATCATCTTGGCAAATCCGCGAATCATCCCGGCGGATCCGCAGGCATGCCCTGCGGCTCAGCCCCCGATTTCGTATTTTTATCCGTTTTTGCTCGTTTCTCTTCCGTTTTCAGCGATTCCAATTGCGTTGTGCTCGTTATCCAATCTCGGATGATATGAGGATGATTTAGAGGCATGAGGGATGGGTTCTGATTCCCGAGGCTCAGATTCTTGGTTTTTGAGTTTTTTGTAATTTCGAATTTCGAAGGTCTGTTTACCGAGCCTAGGTGCCTCTAGTGTTCAAATGCATACTGGAGGGTGCAAAATTAAGGGTTCACACTATTGTATAAGTGAAAGTGGGTCCCACCCCACCTTCCTTAGTGGTTCGGCCATAAAGGCCTAAACAAGCTTTATGTATATATTTTATTTAAGTAACTTAGTTACTAATAGGATAGTAAAGATAAGGATTTAGGCATAGGTCCTACTTTTAACTAATGAAATTTGGCACATGTCACATTTTAATTTTTCATATAAGCTTAAGATTTATCATTTTTTTTTACTATGGATAAATCATGAATATAATTCAAGAAGATAATAATGAATAATAGTCATTGATCTCTTGATTAAATCTCCACCCTTTGATTATCTTGATCAAATCTCTACCATCCAAACTTTAAGTAATAAAATTTGAGATAATAGTAACTATCTTTCATTCATTTCCTACCCAACAAAAAAAATAACATCCTCCTTCCCATCAAAGTGTTCTACCACCACCATCAACAAGCCAACATCAAGACTTTCAAGGTAACCTTTCAAGAAACTTGACTCTTGATGTTAGAATTTGTACTTCCACCAGGTTAAACAAACTCTAGTCTATTATACCCTAGCTACAGGCAAACAAACCTATCATTTGGGTAGTATAGCACACAAAAGGTCAATCCCACAAGAAAACTATATAATTATTAGCTCAAACGTTAACTATTGTCTAGTAAATCAAATTCCAAGGAAAACTAAATTTAAATTAAAATGAAAATTAAACTATATTAATTAATTGCATAAAATTAAAGAAATCAATGGAAAATAATCAATGAATTAAATATCTAGATAGAAACTCCCCTTAGCTCCTCATGTACTTCATAAATTACATAATCAATCAAATCAAACAATGAATCGATTTGACAATCCTAAAATTAGAATTAAACCTTTCTTAAGTGAGTTAATCCCCTATTTCCTAAGCAAAATAAATAGAATCTCTTCTTATTCAATTGGTTAGTCAAAGGATTTTGTAAATCGATCTCTGGCATCCCAAGCAATCCCCAATATTCAAGAGTGATCAGATCAAATCAAGGGTATCTCTACTCCTTAATAAGAAATCAAATATCAAATCAACAAGCTAGTAATTGCTAATTAGAATTTATCAATATAAATCATGAATATAACTCAATACATGGATGATTTGATTAAAAACCTAATCATTCAATCCAAACAATCAAAACTAAGGTTTGTCTCATCTAGATAAATAGAGTTTAGTTCATGGTAAATCTAAAGAACAATGAACAAGAAAGAAGGCAAAGAAATCTCAAACAATCTATAGATAAAATCTTAAAAATCTTCTCTTCGATCTTGAATCACTCGCTTCAAATCTACTCAGATCTTATCCTTCACCTTGATTTTGGTTGTGATCTATCTCTTTCTTCTCAAAAGCTCTCCAGAAGAGAAACTCTCCAAAAAGAATCCCCTTTATTTCTCTTCAAAACGTCTTTCAAATGTGTAACTTTCGTTTATATGGTCTGGTACACGCCCATATTCCAGGGTGTGTTGGCGTTTTTCTTCCTTCGAAACTCAACTCTTCAACATGGGCTGCAATACACGCAGGTATAGAGGCAGGATATTCAACACGCCCTGGAATATGGCCATGTTCCTAGGCGTGTTCACTACTGTATCTCTGATTCTTTGCCCAAAATTCGCCGAAGTCGCTTCTTAGTTTTGCAATTTACAAACAAATTGTTCTATGGTCTCCAAATTAGCTTTATCCCTCAAATTATTCTGATAACACACTTGACAAACAAATTAAACCCAATTTAATGATAAAAACACAGTAAGAAAAAGGGATAAAATCTAATCAAATATGCACTTATCAAATCCGCCCACACTTGAGCATTTGCTTATCCCCAAGCAAACTAAATCAAGATATCAATTTGGAATAAAATTTCCTCTCTCAATGTCAAAACAACTCATCAAAATAGACGACAACTCACTCATCATGAAAGCTTAAAATCTTCAATCAAATACCATTCTCAAACATGATAGTCATATCAAGATGTCAAATTCCACAAATTCTCGGGTCCAAACTACTTAGTTAAAGATTTGTGCAAACTATTCCATAGCAACAAAAGTTAAAGCAAAGTAGATTTATAAAGATTTTCTCCTAGGTACTTGACCACTTTCTTGGCTTTTTTTTTTTTTTTTAATATACTAACTCCTGGAGCAAAACCTTGTTTGAATTGCCATACTAGCCTTTTGACGCGAGTGTAAACATTTGTGATGCCGACCCCCGGTTACTCAGCTAGAATCACAATTTCAAATGGCTACTAACACTATTCATAATCTCAACTCCAAGATTTTAATGAGTCAAGAACAGCGAAATAGATTAAAATTTAAAGCTCCTTTTTCTCATTCAACTCAACTCACTTTATTTTCCAAGAGAAATAATCAAGCTCCCTAAGATATTAGGAATTTCTACCAAAACTTAACAAAAGTCACAATGGAATAAATTAAGCACAAAAAATTAACTAAGAGTTCAAACTCCAATCTAATAACCAACTCCCTAACACGACTACCACATCCAATTTTTTGATTGATGATTAAGTCAATCAGGAAACGCATGAGCAAATTATTGTCATTTAAATGAAAATTCATCTAATAAGAGAGTCAATCTCACTTCATACTCAAATCTCTATTTAATTTACTAACTCACAATGCACACCCTTAAACAATCAATCCCCCTACACTTAATTAACACATTGTCCTCAAGGTGTAACACCAAAAAAAATTTCTCAAAACACGGGCATGTCCCTGGGCTTGTCCATTTCTATAAAAGAAAAATTTTAAATTCCACTCTCCAGTATTCTGAGGGAGTGGTTGAACACGCCCATGTTCCAGGGCATGTATCTGAGCGTGCTCTCTTCTGCCTTCATCAAAATTGAAGAATTTTCATCTCTTTTCCCTGCAAAAACATTTATCCATAGATTGAATCACCCAAGCAAAATTATAGAAAAACTGAAAAAATAATGGGTTGCCTCCCATTCAGCGCTTCTTTTACATCGTGTTAGCTGGACGATTAGGGGTGATTTCTCATATCAAAATTTTGAGATGAAGGATCTCCTTAGCACTTTCTACCTTACCTCCAAAATAAAGTTTTAATCTTTACCCATTCACCTTAAAATAACCCTTTTCAGGGTGATTAAGCTCCACAGTTCCATAGGGAAAGACTTGTTCACTATAAACGGTCCTCACTGTCTAGATTTTAGCTTACCAGGAAAAATTCTAAGTCGAGAGTTATATAATAAAACCCGATCACTAACATGAAACTCTAGATTTTGCTTGAGGCGAGCATCATATCATTGCTTAGTTCTTTCCTTATACATTCGAGCATTTTTATAGGCCGTTAATCTTTATTCATCAAGCTCGTTAATCTATAAATTTCTCTTTTAGCCTGCAAGATTCATAGGCATCTCAATGTGCTCAAAAGCCTTGCTCTTCTTCAATGGCTCGGTAGCCTCAAGATAGGCCACATGCTCAATGGTCTCAGGTGTCTCAATATCTTCTTGTTCCTGTACAAGACACAAATCCAAAGGATCCTTGTGAATAATGTTAGAAATGAAATTTAAAGTCTCAAGATTAATTACATCATCACAAACATCCACATCTTCAAATGAAAGTGGGTGTTTCATAACATTGGATATTTGTAAAACCATATGCTCATCCCCTACCCTAAGTATCAATTTACCATTATGCACGTCAATAACTGCTCTAGCAGTAGCTAAAAATGGTCTACCTAGGATAAGTGACACATCAACATCCTCATCAATATCCAATATTACGAAATCCATAGGAAATATAAATTCACCAACCTTTACCAACACATCCTCAACTATACCCCTAAGGTAAGTTATAAACCGATCAGCTAATTGAATACTCATGCGTGTTGGTTTAGGTTCACCTAGACCTAATTTTTTGAATATTTTATAGGGCATAACATTAATGTTAGCCCATAAATTAGCTAGTGCTTTATTAATTTCTAAACTACCTACGAGACAAGGGATAGTAAAACTCCCTGGATCTTTGAGTTTTTCAGGTAGCTTCTTTTGAATAAGTGCTGAACACCCCTCGGATAGTTGAACCATCGACAACTCCTCAAGTTTCCTTTTGTTGGAGAGCAACTCCTTAAGGAATTTAACATACTTCGGCATCTGCGAAAGAGTTTCCACAAAGGAATATTAATATGCAAATTGTTTAAAGAGTTCGAGAAACTTACCGAATTGTTCATCCATTTTGTCCTTCTCTTTCTCATTGATCTCCTCATCCTTGGCACCATCATCCTCAATTATTAGTTTCCCATTTTGCTTCTCAGAAGCCTTCAACTCCTTCCCACTTCTCAATGTAATGGCCTTGAGTTGTTTTCTAGGGTTAGTTTCAGTATTGCTAGGCAAGCTACCTTGAGATCTCACATATAGTACTTTTGCAATTTGCCCAACTTGATTTTCTAGATTATGAATAAAAGCCTGTTGGTTCCTTAGAGCTGTCTCTGTGGTTTGAAATCTAATCTCCGAAGCTGCAATAAATTTTCCCAACATCACTTCTAAATTGCTTTTCTTCTCTTGCTAAGGTTGGGGTTGGAATCCAGGTGGGGGGGTCTCACATTGGACTGGTCATTCCAAGAGAAATTTGGGTGATTCCTCTAACCTGGATTGTAGGTGTTACTATATGGATTATTTTGTTATTTTAGGAGAAGGCTTCCTTTCCTTGAAAAAGATTCAAAGGAGAGGAAGTAGCAGAATGAGTGGTGATGTTTGGGGTTTCCATGGCTTGAGGGACACTAGTTACAACCTTGCCTTTATCAATGAGGTCGATTGCAGTCCTGGAGATAGAGGCAATGTTAGTGTGAGCTCGGGTCGAAGCAGCTTGATTCAAGTTTGAGGTAGTTTGGTTCAGAGCTGGGCTTGGGTTATTCGGGTAAGCTCGACTAATCATGGCTTACACCTCTTCCATAATAGACTGTATTTGCTCTTTGAACTCAGCTCACATCTCTTGGAAATTCTCTTCTTGCTTGAGGATGAAGGTGGCTAAGAGTGTGTTCAGTTGAGTTGCTTCATTGGGATCATTTGGATCATCAACATTTGGGTCCCTTGGCAAAGTTCCATCTAGACTGGCCATTTTCACCTTACAACCAAACAAAGGTAGATGGGTAAGTGTAGGATCACAGCAAGTCAAAATGGAGGGGAAGATCGTTTAGGGTAGGATGGTATTGGGCTTGATGGACACTATACTTGGTTTAAGGTTATTGGTCCAATGAATGTATGCATGGATGCATGAATGAAAAGTCATTTCATGAAAATGCAACTGTACAAGGCTTTAATTATCGTACATACAACCTAGGGTCAGCTCTATGTTCAGTACATGATGAAGGTAAGGGTGGCTTGGAATTGGGTACCTGTCACACTAAAGCAGCGATATACCTAACCACATATGAGTCAAAGAGCCTCGCATGGGTCCAACAGTACGTGCTTACTCGTTACACCTTTGAAAGGATCAAAGGATTCGTCATGGGGTGGATGATTTCACTATCGGCGAATAGACCCAAGGAGGGTTACCCACTCAATGCTACTCAATATCCATTGTTTTCCTAAAGAACTAGGTTGGAAGGAAAGGAGCCTATGCAAATGATGCATGAAAGCCATTTTTGCATTAAAAGTGCCAAACTTTAATTTAAACCAATTATTAGTCCACTTATTTTTTTCTTTTATAAAAAGAAAGTCATCTCCCCAGTGGAGTCGCCAACTGTGAGGCCTCGCCCGAGCACCGGTCTGATCCGCTAAAGGAATCGAAATGCTCATTGGGAAAGAACTTACGATGGAGCCCCCGAGCACAGATAGATTGATTTTTAAAAAAGAGATTTTTGAGTCGCCACCTTAATTTTATTTTATTTGGGAAAAGTTAAGGAAAAAACCCAATTAAGTGACTCCAAGTATTTATCCCAAAGGAAAAGTACACTAGCCCTCAATTTACCAAAGAGGATTCGGTGACTAGGTTTTTAGTTCATTTAAAATAAAGATTAGTTTGGCAAGTTTAATACAAAATAGCTCAAAAGTGATTTCATGAACAAGTATAATATATGAACAATTAAGATATGCATGAACATTCATTCTTTCCAAATATAAAAATGCATAATAAAGGAAAATAAAGAAAATAAGTAAATTATATATTACAATGAAACCAAATTAGGGCATACTTCCTTTAGCCCTTATGGATTCTAAGGAAGTCACACATTCCCTAAACTAAATCATAAAGGAAACCAACAATTAAGAAGAAAACCCTAGCTAAGTGAAGAAGGTGATAGGGGGAGAAGTTGGTTGATTTTAATTGGATTCGATACTTGGACCAAGCATGCTTGCGTATCCCTTTGAATGGGAATCAAAACCCACGCAATTCTTCCTTCTTACGAAGGGGTTATTTTAGTCTTAGCCTTTTATCTTGTTTCAATTGATTGAATTAGAAAAGATTGATTGATCGATTAATTAATTTTAACTAATTTACCAAGTTGAGTTAATTAGATCAGATGTAATTAACTAGCTTAAGTAAATCAATTTTAATTAATTATAGAGTGATGGAGTAGAAGAGCAAGAATTAGGCAATGAGCTCAAAGGGAAAAAAAGAATCCCAAGGAGGGAAAATAAAGCAATACTAAAAGCAAATAATAAAGAAAAATGGAAAAAGGAAAGGGATTGATGCTTACCTTACTCCTGCAAGGTTTGGAGATGAATGGACGGAGCTGCCTTCTGGATCTTACTTTCACATTCTCTTAGCTTAAGGCGGAACTCGAACCTCGAATGGAAGACTTGCACACGCTTTGCAAAGCAAGGAGCAAAGAGCAAAGCAAATAAAAACTAAAAGAACAAACTTTGGAACTAGAGGGCTCGTTCCTTTTTTATGGATCAAGCAAAAAGAACTTTTGAGACTTGCTATAAGATCTCCGGTTGATCAAGCAAGTCAAGATGTGTAGAAAATTGACTTGGGGGATCTGAATATATAGTATGAGGGGTAGGGGACTGTTTTCCCCATTTTCATATGTGGGATTTCAGCTTCTAAAGTCATTGCCGCACAAGAGCCCTGCGGTACCACAGAGGCCTCCTGCGGCAGCCAAATGCTACCACAAATTAAGTCTGTGGCACCGCAAGATGAACCTGCGAAAATCGCATGTATGCTCTGTGGTACCGCAGGTCTCACCTGCAACAACCGCAGGCACATTTTCTATTTTTGGGCTCTTTTTAATCCGTTCTTCTTTCATTTGGCTACCGCACTTTCGCTAGAGGTTCTTCAGGTTCAACCATATACTGAAGGTGCAAAATTAAGGGTTCATAATTGCCCCCTTATCATAATTGGCTTGTCTGGTGGGTGATTCTGATAAGTGTGAACTCGGGGTGATGTGGATGAATTTGGTAGAAATGAATGTCCCGATCTATTTTGGGAGGTCTAGTTTGATGTTTGGTCAGTTTTGAGACATTTCTAAATTGGTTTGAATGGTTTTCCATTTTTTAGGGTATTTTTTATTTTCTGGTGTTTCTGTCATAGCAGGGGTATCCCAATTATGTTCTAGGAAAATACCGATCGAGTGGCAAGATAAAATCATTGCAAGTGCACTAGAATTTGCAAAACTGATTTCTGGCTCAAAATGAATCTGGAATCGCGTCCTGAGTGATTTGGCAGCTCAAAAGTTACTATGTAGGTGGGGCTTATATAAAGAGGTTACCTCTTCACTTTTCAACACACTTTCTCATTTGTTAGATTTCACTCGCTCTCTCCAACTCTCATTTTCTCTAACTTCTCTCTAGAATTCCTATGACTTCCTCTTCAGCTAGTAGTCGCCATATCCAGAGTTATCAAGCGCCACAAGAAAATACCTGCCTGGAGGACCTTCTTCAAGAACCGGACTGCCACGTGTCACGAACTGGCACAATGGAGGTATTTATTACTTTATCCTTCTTTTCTTATTCACAATTAGTTTGCATAGAAGATATTGTATGCAAGATAAATAATAATTATTGATTTTTTTATAATAAAAATAAAAATAAAAAAGAGTATTGATTTGAGATTGAGAGGAGGGAGATCTAACCTGGCTATGGTAGCTTCTTACCTGGAAAATCATGAGTGAGTTTGGGAATTGATCGAGCCTTCTAGTTTGCTCGGTCTTTTGACCCTTGAGTATACCCATGAAGGTAATATTGCCTTTTTGCAGACTTTAGCAGAAAGATGGTGGGATACTACAAACACCTTCCATTTCCCATGCGGGGAGATGACTGTGAGTCCCCTTGACTTAATTATGTTGGCAGGGCTACACTTCAGACATCAGTCTCAAGAGTTTTACCCATCTCGGACATCCATGTCATCTGAGAGGTTGATTGAGCTGATTGGCGTGGACCCACCACATGGAGATGTATATATCTCCCGAGTCTGGCTTCGGGGTCAGATTGAGGTTATGACATATGTGGGCGGCTTCACTGATGAGCAGGCAACTCGCCTGATTATCTTGATAATTCTGGGTTATTCTCTCTGTCATACGAGGAGGGACACTATTGATTTGAATGTCCATTGCTCTTTGGAAGACCTGAGTGTCCTTGGTGAGTTTGATTGGGGTGGTGCTACTTTATGTGTGATGTACCGAAAAATGTTTGATCTTTCTCGAGGAGTCTTTTTTGGCTTGGGCGGGACCCACATTATATGGGAGGTATGCTTTTGTGCATTATTTATATTTAGTGCTTTTTGCCCCCTGTTTGACTGACTACTGTCTGATTTGTAATACTGGGCTTATGAGTATTTCACATTTTTGTCTCCTCCTTTGAGAGATACTACGATGGATCGCATTTCGAGCGGCTATTTGTGGAGCTCGCAGAATCGAGATTGATATGATAAGCGAGGTTTTCATGGGATCAGGGCTTTTTTTCTCAGCTCAACCCAACACAGTTTTTTTTTTTTGGGACTTACTGTCTGTTTTGCAGGTTCGGTGGATGCCTTCGCTTCTAGGCTGATGTATCTTACATAGAGCACTGACTCTAGCTTAGCTTGGTCTTCTTTTTGCTTCCTTTTACGCTTCCAGTCTGAGCGGATGTTTTATCTGAAGGAGAGAGTTTGAGGGAAAACTACTGGTGAGGGGATTGTTCCGAGGTCTCCTCTTCTAGAGATGTGATATGGATTGCGCATTCTAGACCAAGACACTTTGGCGATAGGCCTACCATCTGAGCCCTTCTTAGATTTTGAGTCTGATTATACCGAGTTCTGCCATACTCACCTGATGCCTAATGTGCCATTTCTGGATCGACACGCTTAATCTAGTCACAGGCACTCCATAGTTGGTTTTATTCATGTTCTTTCAGTTAGGAGGGGTGCTGGTGTGAGCTTTGGTCCCAGTACTGCTGCAGGGATTTCGGCTAGTAGAGTTAGTTCTACTGACATATTTTGGACTCCTAATGTTTTGAATTACATCTTAAGTGAGCATAGGATGATGCAGTATGAGATCCCACGTACGACGCCTTGTGATTGGCCACCCTTTCCAGACCAGATGGGAGGTAAGTACACTTGTGATTTGTTGCTTTCAAAATGATCATGCAATAGGTTTTCTGATCTGTATTCTTTTGTTTCCCATAAATTTCTGAGGATTGGGTTCATTATACATATGAGATGGTCAGTCGGCTGCAATCAGCTTTATTTGTATCTTTGACCCTTAGCGGCCTTCCTGATGATAAGGAGATATCACCACCGCAGAGGAGGAGGCATCGACACGGCAGGCACTAGACTTTTCTTCTGCTTATGTAGGTTGTAGGCTAATGATATGTATGCATGTATGCATGCTTTATGATGTACTGAACTATGTGATAGGATGTTTATGAAATATTTATGTTATATTATGTTATGAATGTTATGGATACTGTAAATGTCATGTATGCATGTTGTGTAATGAATGAAGGTCTCATTCTTTCTCTTTTTCACTTATCTTCAGCTCATTTTTCACTTTTGTTTGCTCATTCCACTTTATTTTCTCTCTTTTCACTCAAAAATCAGTGCATCAGATTGCTGGGAGGCATACACGCCTTGCGGCAACCGAATTGGGGACTGCGGCTACCGAATTGGGGACTACTGCAACAACAAGGGAGCTTGCAGAACCGCAAAGCCCTCCTACCTGTGGAACCGCAGGGCAGATTTGTAGCAGCTCTAGTGAGAATCCTTCTTTTCTTCCATAAATAAGCCTCTAGTGTCCCTAAAACTTCATTTCAGTGCCTTTTTGCTTCTGGCAAGTTTTTTACTCAGTTTTTCCGCCTCTTTTCCCTCTCTCTTTTTTTTTATTTATTTTTTCCTTTTTTTTTTTTTTTGTCCCCATGGAGCCCTACTTCAGTCATTACATGCATTTATGGACCAAAAACCTTGAACAAGTAGAGCGAATTAATTTAGGAAAGTTTGGGATTAGTGCCATGCCAACCCTGAAAGTGGTGAAAATAGATTGGGAATTTTTAAGAGCTTGTTTGAAATTTTGGGATCCAGAGGTACATGTCTTTAGATTTAGGGCTGGCATGGATAAAATGTGCCCTACTTTTGAGAAATTTAGTGTTCTCCTAGGATCTGATTCTGTGGCAACTTTGTCTACTCATGTTGAAAAGGTAGGTTATTTCAACACTTTTTAAGGGCTTTTGGAATTGGATATATAAAAACTGCTAGCCCTATGGTCATGGATGATTGGGTTGATTTGATTGTTGTGATCGCTGAATTTCATGATCCTCGAGACTTTGAAGATGGTGGGTGGCAAGATTGCCAAATGCGGGCCCTGGCTTTTTGTTTGACTTCAGGTAACTTGTTTATAGGCCTAGTGGGTTGGGGAGATATCAAAGTAGCTGAATTGGTTACTTAGATGGAACAAGGTCGCTCAATTGCATGGATTATCTTAACCGAGACTATCCTGAGTTTGGATCGAGCTTATAAGTCTAATGGTCCTTGGTCTGTGAACCTGGTGATTTTGCAGATATGCTCTGTCTCTTAAACACTCTTTCCACTTTTATCTTACTTATGAAGTTATGTCTTTAGATAAGTACGGCTAAGAGATCATCTGCAAGTTGTGGCCCCTCCCTCCTGAGCTGACTATTCAGTGTCCTTGTATCGGTCTAGGAAGATAGTAAAGAAGATGGATTCTGAGAATGCATAGACTGAATGGCTAATTGACCTTGATCTAGAGGAACTGCTGTAGGTTTTTCCTTGTTATAGAATCAAAAAGTTTATGACCATAAGCTATGGGTATAGGATGGTATATCTGCTGGGTTTGCATATGGTGACTTTCTACCAGGGAACCAGGGTGATGCGATAGATGGGTCATACATAAGGAGTGCCACCAGATGGTGCTGTCTTTAAGTCTGCTCTGGTTACCCTTATTGTGGCTAGGGCAGTTACTAATGGATGGGCTAGGAGTTTCCATATTGTCCTCCCTTCTTACCGCTTTGATAGGTTGCAAGCTTATGATTTATGGTGGATTGCTACATCTTGGCCTGCTGAGAAGGTTAAGAGGGTGGCCATACTTAAAGAAATTGAAGACGAAACTCCTGCCAAAAAAAGCAACAACTAGATGGACTTGACTATGATTTAGGAATTAGGGATTTTAAGACATGAATAAGACTCAGACTCTCTTTTTGTTATTTTTGAATTGTCCTTAAATCCAGTTTGAATAAAACATCATTTATTTGCTCTAATTTTCCTTTTTGTGATGCAAGCAAAGAATTAGATAAATAATTTGCATAAAAAATGAAATTTTATTAATATTTGGACCGCACCCAAATGGGTTACCTACGTATCACTTTGCATAATTTGTCATTCATTAACATTTATGTTTAGAGAATTAGGTCCACATAGTTCTTAGTTACAAAAGATGTAAAATGATGTACAAAACTAACATTCATGTAAAATAACATTTCAATTGATCCAAATTGCATGGTCTGGCGAACTCAATTCCATCTAAATCCATAAGAATAGCACCCCCACCTGACAAGATTCGTTTAAGCACATATGGCCCAGCCCAATTTGGTCTGAATTTTCCTCTGGGATCATGTACTGGGGCACAGATTTCTTTCAGCACCAAATTTCCTTCTTGTAATCTTTTATCTCTGACTTTCTTGTTCAAGTGCCTTGCTAACTTCTATTGATAACCTTGAATCTGATACAAGGCATTCATCCTCTTCTAGTCAATGGCATTCAGTTGATCATGATAACCTTTTATCCATTCTACTTCTTATAACTAACTTTCTCTCATGACTCTGGCTGATCTGATTTCCACTTCTATCAGCAAAACAACTTCCATTCCATATACTAATGCATAAGGGGTTGCACCTATTGGGGTACGGATAGAGGTTCGGTATCCCCATAAGGCAAATGGTAGTTGTTGGTGCCAATTCTTGTGATTGTTAGTCATTTTCTGCAAAAGGGACTTGATTGTCTTATTTGCTACTTCAACAGCGCCATTGGTTTGTAGGCGGTAGGGAGAAGATCTGTGATGCTATATCTTTTCCTTCTTTAATAAGTGGACTACTTCTTTTTGAAAGTGTGATCCATTATTTGTAATGATCTCAAAAGGGACACCAAACCGAAAAAGGATGTTAGTTTGGATAAAGTGGGCTACTCTTTTGGAATCTAACACCTGATAAGGAGCCGCTTCAACCCACTTTGAGAAGAAGTCTATAGCCACTAAGATGTACTCATGCCTTCCAGAGGATTTGGGACTTATCCTTCCAATGACATCAATACCCCATGTTGCAAAAGGCCAAGGAGTTGCAATTGGGTTAAGAGGAACCAAAGGTTGCTTTTAAAGTTTGGCATATATCTAAAATTTATGGCACCTCTGTACAAATCTTGCAAAGTCTTCATTCATGGTTAGCCAGAAATAACCCAAGTGCATGATTTTTGTGCTAAGGCAATTCCATTCATATGTGGGCCTTCTTCACCCCCATGGACCCATTCCATGATCTGCTGAGCCTTTTCCTCATTCACACACCTTAGTTGTATGTTATCCCAGGTCCTTTTGTACAATACATCATCATTAGGGATAAAATTATTGGCAAGTTGCCTTAGAGTCCTTCATTCTGACTTGGTGGCACCTTCCGGATACTTTTCATTTATGATGTAATTGAAAATGTCCCAGAACCATGGCTTCTTATCAGCTATCTGGATATGCATACAAGGAGTATAGTACCCAGGTTGCTTTTTCACTTCAATCACCACAGGCCTGACTATGTACCCATCTGTCATGTCAAGCATTGATGCAAAAGTAGCTAAGACATCTGCGAATTGGTTTTTAGCCTGAGGTAAGTAATGGAATGAAAGTTCATGGAAATTTTGTGCTAGATCGTCCAAGCATTAATGGTAAGAAACCAAACGCTCCTCTTTTATTTTCCATTTGCCAAGGGCCTAGGATACAATCAGATTTAAGTCTCCAAACACTTCTAAGTGGGTAATCTTTAGGTTTACTGCCACTTCTAACCCTGCTATGCATGCTTCATATTTAGCCTCATTTGTTACTTCGAATGCCAATTTGAAAGCCATGGGTAAATGCTCACCTTCTGAAGTAATAAGTACTATTCCAGCACCATAACCCTTACTATTGGATACACCATCGAAGAATAACCTCCAAACCTCTGGTTCAATTTGCAAGATGTCTTCATCAGGGAATTCTGGTTCAAACCATTCACCATCTATAGGGGCTGCTGCTAACTAATCTATTATTGCGCTTCCTTTTATGGCCTTCCTAGCAACATACTTCATATTATAATCTGCAAGGACAACTATCCATCATGCCATCTTACTGTCAAGAACTGACCTCTCCATAAGAAATTTTAAGGGGCTCTTATCAGCAAAGACATGAGTAGTATAGAAGCTTAAGTAATGTTGGAGCTTATAACACACCCACACCAAGGCAAGGCATAGCTTTTCAATTTGATTGTATTTGAGTTCATGAGTCAGCATCCGCTTGCTTAAGTAGTAGATGGCATTTTCCTTGTAGGAGTCATAATCATTTTGAGCAAGCATTGCCCCCATAGCTTCTTGAGTGACAGAGAGGTATAAAAGCAGTGGTTTCCGTGGCCTTGGTGGTTGAAGGACAGGAGGATTTAGCATGTATTCTTTTATCTTCTCAAAAGCTTTCTGACAGTCTTCATTCCACTATTTAGAGGCTCCTTTCTTTAATAGCTTGAAAATGGGACCACATACATCAACTAATTGAGCAATGAAATGGCTAATGTACTGTAATCACCTAAGAAAGCCTCTGATTTCTTTCTCTATCTTTGGAGCAGGCATTTCTATAATGGCCTTTGACTTTGTAGGATCTACCTCTATTCCCTTTTTGCTAACCATGTATCCAAGGAACACTCCTGATGATGCACCGAATATACACTAAGTTGGGTTCAGTTTCATACTGTATTGGCGAAGTCTAAGGAAAAATCACCTTAATGCTTCTAAGTGTCCTTCAGCTATTTCAGATTTTATTACCATGTCATCTACATACACCTCTACATCTTTGTGCATCATGTCATGAAAAATGGTCGTGGCCATTCTTTGGTAAGTTGCCCCTGCATTTTTCAACCCAAAAGGCATAACCCGGTAATAGTATGTACCCCATTTCGTCACAAAAGTGGTCTTCTCCTTATTAGGAGGATAAACTTGGATTTGGTTATATCCTGCATACAGGTCAGTCAAAAAGACTACTTCAGAGCCTACCATACGGTCAACCAACAGGTCAATATGAGGTAGTGGGAAATCATCCTTGGGGCAAGCCTTATTCAAATCCCGATAATCCACACACATCCTTACTTTCCCATCTTTCTTCAGAACTGGTACGATGTTTGCCAACCAAGAGGGATAAGTGATTGGCTCAATGAATCCATTGTCTAACTGTTTGGTGATTTCCTCCTTAATTTTCAATGACCATTCTAGCTTCAATCTTAGCAACTTCTGCTTGACAAGTTTTATATGCTCAAAGGTGGGAATCTTGTGTACTGCTATGTTTGGATCCAGACCAGTCATATCTTTTGGTCCCCATACAAAACAATCCATGAACCCTTGGATCAGTTTGGAAGAACTATCCCTGTTATACCATGATGATGCAATGAATGTAGTTTTGGTGTTTCATTAGTGCCATAATTTATTAGTTCTTTGCCATTATCATTTTTTATTTCATTTATTTCTGATGATGTTTCATTCAATTTGGATTTTAGGCAAGTAACAAGAAAATGAGCAAGTAACAAAGGATCGTAAGAGGAAAACTCGAGCTTTTTATTATAAATAAAAGAGCCATTGTCCAAAGTTACGTCAAAATTGAAAGAAGGACCGACATGGTTGACTACAGACTCAAAAGAGGAAGAAGAAATGATAGACTCAGACTCAGAGTCGGATTCAGACTCAAACTCAGGCTTGGACTCTAGCTTGGACTTGGACTCTGACTAGCCATCCTCTTGCTTCTCATAGTACCAGTTATCAAGTTGGGTCTGGGTTGCTTGGATCAGTTTGGTTGGATCTACCATTTCTTCAGCTCCCATCATGAAGACTTGCTCAAAGAGAGTAGCCTCCATGTTCTCCTCCCAATCCTATTCCAACATGAAAACTAGCTCACAATATTCTAGGGGAAGCCTAACATCAAAGAAGATTTCAAACCGAGGGATTAATTTCTTAGTAATAGGGCATAGCCATGGTTCAAGAAAGCCACAGTAAGGGAAATCTTCACCTTCTTTTACAAAATACCCATTCAGAGTTTTGAAATAGAGGCGCATTTGCCAATCATATGACTCACCTCTTTTTTGGGCTGCAGCACTTTCTTTAGTTCTCGCCTCCATCTCAGCTAAATCTTTTAAGGTGGGCTCATACCCAAGACCAAAAGGTGGGTTGGCACAGGATACTCTTTGAACTTGTCCATTCCTTATTGCTTTTTGCCCAGACCTAATCCAGGGAAATAATTTATGTTCTTTAACATATTAGCCACAGCAATATTACTATAAAGATCAAAGTCAAAAGAAATGAACTTTTTACCTCCCTCTTCTTTTATAAACTGCACTATGTCAAAAGAGAAATCAGATAATGGTAAGGAGGATTGCTCAGGTTGAATTTCTAGGATGGGCATAGGGCTCAGGATCTCGCTTTTCCCATACACATCCCTTTTATTAGTAACAACTGAAGTTCTATGTGGGCACTTAAGCTTTTGGTGGAGTGAGCAGGGGATAGCTTTAGTTTGATGTATCTATGGTGTTCCAAGGAGGAGGTTAAAGCATACAGGTACATCAATAACTTAGAATGAGATAGGAGAAGTGATAGGTTCGATGGTGACATCTAGAGTAGCCACCCCCAATACGTCCCTCTTGGTATTGTCATAGGCCCTTACAATCTGATAAGAAGGTGTAAAATTTGAGGCCTCCAATCCCAAACAACTTGCTACTTTCAAAGGGAAAACATTTAAAGCTAATCCATTGTCAATCAGTACCACAGGGATAGTCTTCCTCGAGTCATCACTGTTATGTACAGGGCATGGTTATGGTTAGGCTCTCCTTTTGGTAGGTCATGGTCATTAAAGGAAATGGATGCAGCTTTAGTAGTGTGGATGAGGGAAGCTACCAATGTTTCAGGCGTGATGTCTATTGGAGCTTGGCATTGATTCAATGCCTTGGAAAGAGCTTGGCGATGAGGGTATGATGATTAGATGAGGCTCCAAATAGAAATATTTGCTTGAGTCTTTTTAGCTGCTTCAAGATGGGGTCTTCTTCAGGTTTAAAATTGCTTTTCATCTTTTCTATGGGGGATGGGATGGATTGAACAGGAGGTTGATTGATTTGCGGGACAGGTGGTTGGAAGAATCTCCCACTTCTAGTTATAGCATCAATTTCCCCAACAAGGTTGGTTAAGTCAAGCACACAATAGAAATCTGAAGCAAATCGAATCAAAGAGATACGATCTACTTCCAGTTCGGAGAAAGTGATAAAATTGACTTGGTGATTAGGGAGTGGATTGGTAGAAATATTAGGCTCGGTCTTTGGCGGGATGATATCACCACTGTCAATAAGGTCTTGAATTCTATGATTTAGAGCTTTACATGTATCAATTTTGTGCCCAGCTCCTTGGTGATACTCACAATATTCATTAGCATTGTAACTCTTAGGCAGGGGATCAGGAGGAGCTCTAGGTTCCAAAGGCCTTACCATCTTTGCCTCTAAGGCCTTCTTATAGATCACTATGTTCGCCTCAAAACATACTGTCCAAAAGCGACCCGTAAGTATACAGGGCAATTGTAGTATATAGGAAGCACCCAAGGTCGTATTCTCTCAAGGAATTGCAAATGGATTTTATTTGTTTCGGATCAAAGTGAATTTAAATGTAAAAATATTTTTGTTTGATTTTTAAAAGGAAATAATTTTAAAACAGAAAATTAAATAATGCAAATGTAGATTTTTAATAGAATAGATGAAAAATGTCTAGGGTCCATAATCCACTTATCAATCATTTATATTTATGAATAAACCCAATTGATTATGCTTAAAAGAGTTAGTTTTTAATAATTCTAAGAATAAAAATCATTCTATTAGCAATTGTATTCATAGAAATCAATTTATTAAATTATATACTAAAAACCAAATCTTAATTTTAAAACTTATATTTCTAATTCATTTTAAGACCTTAAAAGAATGAAATCCGAAGATAAACTTTAACTCTCGTTCCTTCGTTCATAACCTAAGTTAAACAAATGGTAGCTAAATATTTGTCTATAATCAATTAATCAATTCAATTAAGAAAAGATAAATATAATCAAAAGGAATTTTATTCAAAATTCATATCATGATAGCTTCATACAAAACTCTAGACAAAGATAAATTTAGTTCATGGAAAAATAAAGAACAATCTACATATCATTAATATCAAAATAATACATTGAATTAATATTATCAATCCAATAATTAAAAGACAAAAATAATAGGGAAATAAACTTACAATTCAATTCAGTGTTCAAATCCAATCTCTTAGTATTTGCACAAAAAATACCCAAAGAACCAAATACAATATTTATTCAAGGAATGATTAATGAAAATAAAAATCTAAATGAAAAGTGTTTAAATTTTAAAGTGGAATGAAATAGGAGTAAATCCTATCTCAAAAAATCTGTCTCTCCCTGCCAAAATCTCCTTCCTGCGAAACTCCTATATATAGAAACAAATATATATATATTAAATTATTATTATTATTATTATTATTATTATTATTATTATTATTATTATTATTATTATTATTATTATTTACTATTTGTTTTAGCGACCCGCAATTGATGCATCAATTGTGCCTTCAATTGCTACTAACTTTTTGTTCTTTTTTTTTTTATTTAAAATGGTGGGCCCCACTATTATAATATTAATATATTTTTATTCTTCTTTTCAAAAAAATATCACTACACGTTTTCTTTTTTTAATTATATAAAAAAGTGGGTCCCGCTTCATTTTTATTATAACTCTATACTTATGGGCTACTGATAGTAATATATGCCCAAGGAGCCATATAATAGTTATGTAATAGTAGATATTAATTCCCAATGGCATGATAAATATATTCATTATGTGAAAAGAGTTTCGTATTATTGAATATAGTCCTTAAGTATTTTGTGAGAGAATCTATTCTCAAGTGTTAAGAATATAAGTGACAGATCGCTCTTAAACAAATACTTTAAATATATTCATGGTCATAGGATTAAATGACAGGACATCATTAATTCCGGAAGACCATCACCTCTGTTTATTTTCTATAATTAGTATGTAATATTTATGATTATAGAGGCAGTGAGTCGCATGCTGCTTGACATATGATGTCGATACAAACACGTGGATATTCATAGGATGAATAGTCGAACTGTGATGTTAGATGATAATAATATGGAGTTTTACTGCTTGTCAACTATTTATCATCTAGGTCATAATAGTGCATATAGTCCTTTGACTTGAGGGATACTGTATCTTATATATATGTGATTAGGATTTATTACTTTTTACATAGACGTGCTATTTATGTACGGATATATGGCATGTGATGGTTCTAATTAGTTATATATGAAGGTAAGTGATCACCAAGAGAGAATTCATTACCTTGAATAAACGAGGTTAAGATCCTATGCTATCTGGTTATTCTTGATACGAAAGTTCCTGGCCAGGACAAACTGATTCACTAGAAAAGAGTTTCTAGTAGGAATCTAATAATATCAAGAATTAGAATCGAGATAATGACATATGATCGAGGCACATTAGGGTTTGACATAAACCATTACCCTAACCGAGATTGGGATCTATAATGAAGGTATTCTAGTGCATGATAATTTATGATTGATGGTCCATGTAATGTTCAAGTGATCAACTGTAAACATTCATTTCTAATTAGGTAGTCACGATATGCTTTGCTAGGCGTCACACACGACTTTTGGGATTAAGGGTGAAATGGAGATTTCACATTAGTAGAGAAAAATATTTTCTCATTCCCATTGCTAATTAGACATGAACCTAGAAAGTCACATACCCAATAGTAATACCTATCAAGTGTAAAAGGTTTACCATAATAATTAATTAAAGTGTTTAATTAATTGATTAGTGGTAAAAGGATTGAACTTG
>CATKHJ010609714.1:0-12765 GCA_949750685.1 Vernicia montana
AAAAGGCATGTTAATTAAGAACTGAAATAATTAACTTGTTCTGATCCTTTCTTGCTTCTTAATTAAACCTGACCTAATTAACAATTCGGTAATCTTGTTTGATTAAAATCAATCAACCAACCTTTAATCAATGAACTGAAACATGATAAAATTTTCAGTCTAAAACAAACCTCCTTCGCAAGAAGGCAAACTACATGGATTTTAATTCCCATTCGAAGGGATACGTAGGCATGCTTGTCTGAAAAGCATCAAATCCAATTAAAATAGACTTTCTCCCTCTTTCATTTTCTTTTTGTAATTTTTGTGCTTTCTTTCATTTCTTTCATTTATTCTTGTTATTGGATTAATTTTGGGGAATGTGTTGCTTTCCTAGAATCCCATAAGGGCTAGAGAAAGTATCTCCTATTTTGGTTTACTTTGAAAATTTAAGATTTTTATTTACTTTCTGTATTTAATTTCCTTATTACTTTCAGTTTATTTATTGTTTTATTGCTTTGATTCATTCATAATTGTTCATGCATTATAATTGTTCATGAAATCATTTTAAGTTATTGTTTATTAAACTTTCCAAACTCATTTAATTAAAGAAACCGAAAACCTAGTTCCTGAATCCTCTAATCAAGGCTAGTGCACATTTTTCCATTGGATAAATAATTAGAGTCATTAATGGGTTTTCCTTTAAATTTTCCCAAATAAAATAAAATTATGGTGGCAACTCCTAAAATGCTTTTCAAAGATCAACCAATCCGAACCCAAGGGTTCCATCATGAGACCAAACCCGAATGAGCATTTTGATCCCCTCTAGTGGATCAGACTAGTGCTCGGGCGAGGCCTCACACACATATTCGATTTTCACATTTGAGGACTTCATCTTTGATCTTGAACTCTGGAGTTTGACCCCTTCTCACTTCTTCTTTTATTTTTACCAGTTGCGGATTTTTATCTTGCGAGACTCTAATCTCTTTAAGAAAACTTAATTCTACCTTAAAGTAGGCAAAAAGTAATTATGATCCGTTCTCTTCGAATTGTAGACCCTTATTGAATAGCTCCTTCAATTTTTTCATAAGGGGTCTTTTATACGCAGGCTTAATGCGTCAGCTACCACATTGGCCTTTCCAGGGTAATACAGTATCTGACAATCGTAGTCCTTTAACAACTCCACCCATGTTCTTTGTCTCAGGTTCATATCCTTCTGCTTCAAAATATATTGAAGACTTTTATGGTGCTTGAAGATCTCACACTTTTCCCCTTACAAGTAGTGTCTCCGTATCTTTAAAGTAAAAATAACTGCTGCCATCTCTAAGTCATGAGTCAGGTAGTTTGCTTCATGTTTCTTGAGCTGTCTTGATGCATAGGCAATGACTTTCCCATTTTCCATCAAGACACACCCCAATCTGATTCTTGACGCATCACAGTATATAGCAAAATCCCCTTCTCCCTTGGGTAATGCTAAACCTGGAGCCGATATCAAACAATTCTTCAGCTTCTAAAAGCTTTCTTCATAGGCTTCATCCTAGTTGTATTTGACTTGCTTCCTAATCAACCTTGTCAACGGTGCAGCAGTTCGTGAAAAATATTTCACAAATCGTCTATAATACCGAGCCAATCCTAAGAAGCTTCGAATCTCAGTGACCATTGTAAGACATGGCCAATCAGCAACTGCTTCTACTTTCTTAGGATCCACTTGGATTCCTTCCTTGCTCACTACGTGCCCGAGAAAATATACATGATCTAACCAAAATTCACACTTTGACATTTTCGCATATAGTTGATGCTCCCTCAATGTCTGTAGTGCCATTCTCAAGTGTTCTTTATGTTCTTCTTCATTCTTTGAATAAATCAAGATATTGTCGATAAAGACAATGTTGAACTTGTCTAGGAATGGCTTGAACACACGGTTCATTAAGTCCATGAAGGCTACTGATGCATTTGTCAACCTAAAAGGTAGTACCGTAAACTCATAGTGGCCATACCAGGTTCTAAACTCAGTCTTATGAATGTCCTCCCCTCGAATCTTGTTGATGATAACCAGACCGAAGATCTATCTTTGAAAAGCAACTAGCCCCTTGCAACTAGTCGAATAAATCATCGATTCTGGGAAGAGGGTATTTGTTCTTTACTATTGCTTTATTCAACTGTTTATAATTAATGCACAGTTTGAAAGATTTGTCCTTCTTCTTAACGATCAGTATTGGGGCTCCCCACGGTGAACTAATTGGTCAGATGAAACCCTTGTCCAACAAATCTTATAGTTGGACCTTCAGTTCTTTCAACTCAGTCGGTGCCATTCAATATGGAGGTATTGATATGGGTTGTGTACCCAGAAGCAATTCAATATTGAATTCTATCTCCCTATCTGATGGTAATCTCGACAAGTCATTTGGGAAAACATCCAAAAATTCATTTATGATGGGTATTTCCTCTATACTGATAGAGGCCTTCCTCCTATCCATTACTTGAGCCAGATAAGCTCGACATCCCTTTCTCAACAATCTTCTTGCTCTAATGGCAGAGATGAGATTAGTGGGTGAATCATTCCGCTCTCCTTGATACACTACTTCTTCTCTATTTACCATTTCTGAATCTAATTCTCTTTTCATGACATTCAACATAGGCATCATATTTTGACAGCCAATCCATCCCTAGTATGACGTCAAATTCTAACACTTATAATTCTATTAGATCAATACGAAACTGTCTACCCCCAATTTCTACTACATAATTCCTATACGCTTGATTCACTTTTACAGTCTCACCTAAAGGTGTAGTTATAGCTAAGGGTTCATGCATTATCTCCTTAACTCTACTTATCTTTTTTGAAAAGCATGGAGATATAAAGGAATGCATTGCACCAAAGTCAAACAAGCATCTCACATAAAAGGAATGAATAAGGACAGTACCTGTCACCACATTGTTTGATGTTCGTGCCTCTTGCGGATTTAAGGCATACACCTTCCCCTTGCCTTTTCCTTCAATTGCTTGCATAGATCTGGAGGCTTGGCCTTGATTTCTGCCTTTCCCTCCTCTTTCCCGATTGTTGACTCGGCTCATCTCTACGGTTGGTTGCAAAGCAACTGTGGCGGTTCTTTACTCTCCTCTCATTGGGCAATCTTTAATAAAGTTCCCTACTTGCCCACACCCATGGCAAGCTCCCGTAGCTTTCCAACAAATCCCACCATGTCTTTTGCCACAGATGGTAAAATTATAAATAGCTTGATTTTGTTGTCTTGGTCGATAAGTGCTAACATTTCCAGGTGTCGATGCTACAGACACACTACCAGCTTGATTTCTATTCTTACTTCCTCTTTGGGACTGGTATTGAGTAGTGATAGCAGAAGTCTGATCTCTAGTTTGGGTATTTCCACCCCTATGCTGACCGTTTTGGCTTCGATTTTTACTCTTCTTTTAATCTCTTTCAACTCTTTCAGCTCTTTCAGCCTTATGTCTTGCCTCCATAAGTTTAGCTCTATCAATTAGCTTAGCCATAGTGGAGAAATCTATGGCCACCAGCATATTGTAAAGTGGGGCAATTAATCCTCTTCGGAATCTATCAATTATACTTGCCTCAGTAGGCACTATATGTGGGGCATATTTACTTAATCTCTTGAATTCTCTCGCATAGTCAGACATGGACATGCCAAGCTTCTGCTTCAACTGTTCGAATTGGAGTGTACTGTTCTGTCTTTCTTTTTTTGTCAAAAATTCATCAAACATTTCTTATTTGAATTCAGCCCAACTAGGTGGTTCGTCCCCATATAGTCGCTCTTCGATGTTCCTTTGGAACCATTCCCATGCCTCTTTCTTGAGTTGCATTCCGACTAACTCAATTACTTCCTCATCCGAAAACGGTAGTCTTTATGCAATCTTATCTAACTCATCTAGAAACTCTTGCGGGTCTTCACCTTCTTCTCCCTTGAATTCAGGAGGTTTCATCTTCTGGAAGTCATTAACAGAGACTCCTTCATCAAGTAGCATTCTTCTTCTCCTCACCCTTCATGGAGGTCTAGATGATAAAGGAGGAACTTATTCATCACGCCTCTGAATAGGCGATACTCGTGGTGGAGGTGGTGGTGGAGGCATTTCTTGCTGATGCTGTCTCAATTCTGTGAGTTCACGTTTTAATTCACGTATCTCTCTTCTTATAGCCTCTATATCCTCTGGAGCCTCATTTTCCCCATCCTCAGCGGCATGTTGCCTTGAATGGGATAATCCTTCAGATTCAGCATGAATCAAGGAAACCACCAAACCAACGTCTGGTGCTATACTATCGCTATTAGAGGAGTCATACCCCTCAGGTTGCACCCTTCTACGAGGCGGCATACTATAGACAATGTCTAATATTAGTATCTAATTATCTAACTATAGTTCATATTCTATTTTATTTTGTGATAGACATGCATTCCTACTTAATCATAATATCATTCAATTTATCACAATTGTATCACATTCTCAATTAAATTACATATAAGCATAATCATTCACATGAGTAATTAAAACATTGCAATAATATAATATAACTACTTCCATATAACTATTCATTACATCTTTTCATTAGTACAAAATGATGTCATATCATGTAAGCATTTGACTTATGTCATACTAGTTACAATTTATTTGCCACACGGGGCCTTTCAAATTTGGACACATTGTACTATTAATCAGACATCTTTATTCATACCACATATATATATACATCCTTATGGATACTACTACGTACTACCACATTAGTCTTATGGTTCCTTCTGGCCTTCTAGTATATCTTAAGGCTTTATACTTATATATTTTAATAACATATTACTACCATAAGTAATTAAATCCTACTTGTACTCCCCATGTCCCTATCCTGCCCATCACTACCCACATCCTCATTCTCAGCTTCATTCTCTACAGGACCAACACTCCTGCATCTGGTAAATAACAAGGAAGGTGATACCCTACGACTAAGTAGGCATCTCTCAGCTGAATGGTCAAGTCTACCACATGCCATACATATATGCTAAGGAAATCCTGGCATCATATCTCGGAGAGGTGGGATATAACCAGCTCTAGGGTGCTCATAAGCATTCACCACCCTAGCCATCTCCCAACGCAACTCCCTAAACTCTCGCCTCATATTAAATATCTCCTGCCATAGAAGATGGTTTTCTCTTACCATATCATCATATCTGGCCCTCATTCATACCACCCATATTGGATCAAAGTCCTCCTCAGGGTCGGACTCCACTGGCTCAGGTCGAGTGACAAATGCCACATCAGATACCTCCCTCTCTCTCACCGATCTAAATCATCGTTGAGGAGGCATTTACATAACAAAATTAGCAACACAATAAAATATCACGTATAGTAAACATATAATCATTTAAGTGGAAAAAGCATGCATATTAAGTTTATGCGGAACTAACTTATTGATGGACTGCAAAGACGTTTATGAATCCTATGCTTCATAGCTTAGCTTATACTCTATGACTCTTTTATTTATGAAGTCTATACTATACTTAAATTATGCTCTGATACCAACTTTGTCACATCCCGACTTTGAGATGTGACAGTCCTCGGGCTCAAGGAGACGTAAGGTCACCTAGACCCGTAGAACCCCATAACCTTACTATAGCTATTATGAATAACAACATTACCCAAGACCATAACCTGATATGCTTTGGGAGATAAATTACATATATTAAACATATACCATAAATATACCATTAATTGCATATTAGTTCTTATTAATACTAAATGCAGTATACATATTAATTATTACAATCACACATTCATTATGGTGAATCAAAAAGAGTTTATGGATAACATAATAGCAGAGTAATCCCTAAGCAGAAGTATGAAGCTTGAGTTTTACCTTGCAGACTCCACTACAGCACCTTAAAAAAATATAAACTACTAAAGGGTGAGACAAGCTCAGTGAATACATAATAACTCAACATAATATGCCGGCTAGGGTATATGATTCAATGAAAGAATAATGGTCTTATCGTATTTAACAATTTGATATACGAAACTATCACAATGGGATTTATTCATAATATTGACGAACGAAGGTTGAGGTAATACCATCAATTATAAACTTTAGCAGCAATCAGACATTCGGAAGCGGTATGCTTCCCACTGTTAATAAATAGAGTAGCGGCTAATGCCTTGCTTACTCACACTGTTCACTGAACGCAAAAATTATCAGGTCTTACGGCTAGTACCACCCTTCCTAACTAAGGCGGATACACTATCCCTACTTGAAAGACCTTCTTATCATGTGCACATGACTGATGTATATCCCACATCAGATAGAGATTTCTGCTTTACTTTAAGTATCAATAATAAAGGTGCAATAGAATATAGGTTTCATGTGAAACAATGTTACTCATTAAGGAGTAAGGATTTCAATTGGATATAATCATATCAATGCAGGATAGACCAAAGGTCTTAAAAGATACTTGTAGCATTTGATTTATCAACAGATATCAATAATATGGAATTTCAATTAAGGTATCAAGTTGAGTACAATGAATGAATGAATGACATTACCAATTTAGAATGCCCACAATATATCGAGTATTATGTACTCACCTTAGAATTCCTTAGCTCCTAAATTAGCACAAACAAAAATAATGTTCATCCAATTGTTCTAGTTCTTTATCCTTAGGTTCTACAAGGAACCAATTCATTCAAGTTACTATATGGACCATCACAATTACTTAACTAATTGTTCCACTTAAATTCTATTTCTAGTACCACTAAGTCTAAACTTAGGATACTAATCATTTACTATTAGTTCACGTTATTACACATAACACATACAAATATACATTTCAATTTCATAACTCGTGAATGTCTTCACACATACAGTGGCCAAATAGGCCTTAGATAAATTTCCATCTTCTTTTTTCATCTTTTGGTAATACAAATATTATACAAGATAAATCTATTATAAAACATTTTGTATTCTTGCATTTTACAAATACATTAAAGTTCCCATTTGGTATGGTCAAACCATACTTAGGAAAAATCAAAAATTTGACATTCATAAATCAAATTGATTTCATACAAAATTAGTTAACATACTATTATACTTAATTATATAATCAATTCATCAATTAAGAATTTAATTGAAATTCCTAAGCTTACCTAATCTTTGAAAAGGGAATTTTTTTTTTAATTTCATAACCAAAATTAAATTAGCTTTCAATTCATGCAATTAACACTTAATCAAACCTAAATTATGATTCAAAATACAAAACAAACTAAGGACTCAAAATTCCTAAAGTGGCCGAACCACCATACAAGGAAAACCCAAAATTTTTATACTCAATTCTTAAATTGAATCCATACACTTTTAATTAACATGCCAATGAGTTCAATTAAACAATCAATTTTTATTATTGAGATTTATAATCAAAAATCCTGAATTTCACTTAACTTTCAAAAAGGAAAATTCAGGGTTTCCTTAATCAATTTCATTTTATCTTTGGTATGATGAAATTAACAAAAGATCAACATAATTACATGATCAAACATGAAACAATCAATTGATTAAAAAAAAATGAATGGGCCAAATATTGATTCAAGGGGAAAATTTTATATTTTTCATTCAATCTTCAATTTAATTTCACATACATCTAATTAACTTAATTAAACTATCAATTTAATTATTTGGACATTTGTATGAAAAATCTTAATTTTTACTCAAAACATGAAAGAGGGAAAATTTAGAAATGTGATTTCCAATTTCAATTTAGTTGTTAATCTTATGCAATTGATATCTAATTTAATTAATTTCATAAATTAAAACATAGAAACAAATAATTATTCAAATTTCTCTTAGAGTGGCCGAAATTCAATAATGAAGAAGAGACAAACTATTTTCAAATCTACAATAATTCAAGAAGGAAAGACTTAGATTTTTAGTTGTTACCATTTAAAGCTCCTCATTTGGTTGAAAGAAGAGTTTGGCTGAAAAATGAGAGGAAGGAAGGAGAGGAAATTTTGTTTCTTTGTTTGTTTTGTGAATAAAAAGATGATGAGGTTTTCATGATAGCTTTTGTTTTCCAATAGTTAGTCAAATTAGATTAGTGTGCATGGTTAAATGTAATTATATATTTTCAAAGGTAAAGTCTTGGAACTCCTAATAGTAATTAATTCACTACAAACATTGATGAGTAGTCTAGGTACATGGTAGATTAATATTTTTCACATGGAAAATTTCAAAGCTTTCCATCCAATTTTTTTTGCTATGGCCAGCCATTCTTTGGTATTGGGCCTAGCCCAATGCTTGGTTGGTCACATGGTCTTAGAAAATTTTATACTATGTATTGGGGCTAGCCCAATTCCTAGTTGATTGAAATATATATATGTATATATATATATATATATATATATATATATATATATATATATATATACTAGTTTACTAACAAAAACTATGCTCATATAATTCACATGATATTCTTATGCATTCACACATTAATAATATAATTGTCATGAAAAAATTCACAAAATTGCACCACTAGAGTTTATATACAATATTAGAAATTACTAGCTTCTTAAGTAAAATGCATTTAATCTATTCTTTTCTTATGCCAATTTGGTCATCAAAGTCTAGGGTATTACAAATATTTTCTCAATCCCATTGCTAATTTGACATAAACCTAGAAAGTCACACACCCAAAAGTATTCACCTTTGAAGTATAAAAGGTTTACTATAATTATTAATTAAATTGTTTAATTAATTGATTAGTGGTAAAAGGATTAAACTTGTAATTAAATTTACAAGGACCCCAACATGTCTTGAAGTTTAAATCCACAAAGGTGTCTTTATCAATTAAATCCTAATTTATAATTGATATAAATGAGAAGTATTAAATTGATTAAGTCTATGCATTAATAAAATGAATTAATTTTGAGCTTAGTAAATGAACCTAAACATATGTGATATGGCCCAAACCCATATTTGATATGGAGAAGGCAATTTAGGGGTTAGAAAAATTTAATAACCTTAGCCTATTTGATGAGTTTAGGGTTATGGAGAATTTTCACTAAGGTCAAAATGGTCATTTTCCAATTTAAGGCTTTATGGAAATAATCATTAACTCTAAAGGGTAAGATGAACTTTTTCCTTATTCCTTAAAGTCAATAATGCATATTACATATCTAATTGGTTCCCTAATAACCAACAAAGGGTTTTTTGGCAATAAAAGGAATATGATGATGTTTAATTTTTAGGTTTTGATGTGCATCTTTTTCTTGAGCAAACTTAGTAATTAAGTATTGAGAGAAAAGGAAAAAGAAGAAAGTGTTATTCAAATTCTTGTTCTTAAAATCTTGTTTTTTTATTTTTTGTGAAAGAACAAAAGTTTGTTGTTGAGAAAATATCTATCCATAGCAACAAAAAGAAATCAATTCACCAAAGGTTTATCTAAGAAGATCTTGAATCATATTGGGCAACCAAGAGAGGTATTCAAGAACATATAAGGAAACCTAAAGGAGCCTTGAAGGTGGAACTTGGTGTGGATGATCTAAAGGCTTCACACTTGGGGAGCTTTTAGAAAAGGAAGAAGAATCAAAGTTCAAACGCTTCAAGAGGTAATTCGATTACCACTTGTTTCTTCTTTCTTCTCATATGTGTTTTACACACAAATTAATTAATTGCTTTAAATGGATGTTGGACCTAAAATGGGTGAAGTGAAATTTTAAAATGTTTGAAATTTTACCCCACCACCTAACTTCCGCTTAATTTGTGCCCAATATTCCTTCATCTATAGGTGGCATTGATTTATATACAAGTAGCAATGTTGGTGGGTCTTTTTACGATAGCGTTTTGTTTATGATAAAAGGTCAAATGGTGGAGTACAACACAATTATTGGATATGTAAGGATCACTTATCTTTCCAATAATAATTTTTCTAGAGAGATTTCTACAAAAATAACATATCTTGTAGGATTGCAATCATTGAAATTGTCACAAAATGCTTTAACTGGAAGAATTCCTAAGAACATCGGTGCTATGCATTATATGGAATCAATGGACTTCTCTCAAAACCTACTTTTTGGTGAAATCCCTATAATCATATCAAATTTGACATTCTTGCTAGTCACTTCAACTTGTCCCATAACAAATTATGCGGGGAAATACTAACAGGCCCTCAGTTACAAGGCTTTGATCCGTCTAGTTTCAGCGACAATCACTTATGCGGGCCTCTACTCTCTAACAACTGCAGTGCAGGAGGTGGACTGCCTGCTAAAGTTGAGAATGGAAAGAAAAAAGATGACAATTTTGTTGACTGGTTATACTCATATATGAGTATTGCACCTGGATTTGTGGTGGGATTTTAGGTGATAGTGGGTTCTCTTTGCTTTAATAGGCGATGGAGGTTTGGATATTTTCATTTCTTGGACAATTTGTGGGACAAGATCTAGTGGAGTTTATGGTAAGTCTTGCTTTTTCTTGTTGATGTTTGCTAGTGTTTTCTATTTGTTTATTGTGTTTCTAGTTCCTTATTGTGTTTTCTATTTGCTCTTTTTGGATAGAAATATAACCCCACTCTTTTTTTTTTCTTTTATGGATCAAGAGGTATAAATTCTGCAGAAGCTAGGATAGCAAGAGAAGTTGACATATTATAGCTACAATAAACAGGACATGCATGTAATCAAGTTGCATATTTACATAGAGGCCAATCAAGTTGCAGATCTTTTATCCACCAGAGCTATCCATTTATATAAAGCTTTTTGATGGACTTCACCCCCTTCATTCTGCATCTACCATGTTTCCCGTGATGCTTTAGGCCAGCCTTAATACCTTTCAAATACTAGTTGTTTATTTTCTTATTGTGTAGATTAGTTCTATGTATTTTAATGCTTTGCTTTACTTGTTGCATTGTCAAGATGATGAACTATGTATCTTGTTTTCTCTAATTTTTAATAATATTGGTTGAGGTTTGGCGTGATGTTAGTGATAGGGGGTGCCAGCCTAGTTGGGATTCCCTGGTACACCCCTGATCTTTCCCTCACCGACTTGATGTATTATACCATGTGGTTAATTTCATGAATTTTTATTTATTCTATTGCAAAAAGAGTGTCCAGACATGTCATAGGTATAGGTCTATTGTTTGTAATTTCTAAATTTTCATGATAAAAGTTGTGAAACTTTGAACTTACTTTGCGTCCACAGGCATAAGAAGATATGATGATGATTCCTAGTTTTGTGAAATGGAAATAAATAAATCATAGAGAGAATCAATTCTAAACTCATATATTTTTACATCCAATTATGATGCAAAAAACTGCACATAAGCAGGTTATATTGCATTTTCTATTATCGACTTGTTAAAAATTAAGCACTATTATACATATGGGGTAAATAATACTAAAAATACTAAACTTTAGTATTTTTTTACAATGCGGTCACAAAAAGAAAATTTTTTTGTCGGGAAATACCTAAAGTTTCAAAAAAAAATTCACATGGAAGTCATTAACTGGAATCTATACTTGAGAGGCTAACGTGGTGTAATACCCCAAGTACGTATGTACATTCTGTAATCATATTTATTTGTATGAGCATGAGTTATGAGATTCGTTTCATGAGTATACGAGTTTATGTGGGTTATGAGTTGTATATTAAGTGTATATATGAGCTATGTAAGGACTTGGCTTAAGACTCAAGAATTTCCTAAGATCTGCTTTTGGATGGAATTCACGGTAGTGAAGAGTAAGTTCATGGCCGTGACTTCTATGGAAAAATTGGACTTTCACTTTTGTATGAAATTCATAGCAGTGAATTTGGTATTCACGGTCATGAATTCTAAATTCACGGCGGTGACTAAGTGGCTGAGTTTTGGATGTTTGTCTCTGGATGAAATTCACGGCGATGAATTTTTTGGTTCACAACCATGAAGTTTGAGAATAGTAGCGTGAGTAGTGCTGAGGCAGAGTGATTCACGACTATGAATTTGAAAATCACGACCGTGAATCGTGTCGGGGGCAGAATCGGGAGTCGGGGTATATAAAGAGAATTTGAGACCTAATTCATTTTATACATCATTTTAAGCATTCTAACTCTATTTTTTCTTAAGGAAACACCCACCCACTCACAATAAATGCTTAGAGACTTCATTAATTGCTTCAATTAAAGGATCTAGGGTTATAACAGTTCATTCCTTTTCCATTTCTTGAAGCATTTATCGAAGAGGTGAGTTAGGGTTTTGGTTTCCTTTATTATTCTTCTTCTCCATTATTATAATTTGTTCTTGGGGAAGGGAATAGAGTTAGAAATCATGAGTTTAGCATGTGTATAGTGATTAAGAGCATGAATTGATATGCATTATATTTGTATGTGTTTATATGTATAGCTCCTCCTAGAAGGCTTGATGGAAATCATGAGGACCATGATGATTTGATGTGATTTGGAGACTTCTAAGAGATTTTAGCATTCTTTTTTATTAAGGTGAATAGAAAATATACTACTATTCTTGTATTTGATTTCCTAAGGTATAATGCCTAATTTCTTATATAAGCCACCATGAGAAAAGTATGAGAATTGTTATTGAACCCTAATATTTCATTAAACTTTATAAGTTCTTAATTAGTCATTTGTTAATTATTATCTTCTATGAGAACCATATATTATTATATGTCTATGAGTATGAGAACCATTTGAATTATATGAGCTATTTGTCCATGAGAACCCAAATTATTCTATCTATATGTGATAATCTTAATGGTGTAGAAATCCCCTACTAATGTGGGTTAATCATTAGACTTTGTGCA